>JAVQJG010050535.1:0-12644 GCA_036024015.1 Craterocephalus amniculus | reverse complement strand
TGGCAATGGAGTATCTAAAAATGACTGATATGGGCTTGTAGCAGAGGTTTTCCTGTTTAATTTGATGTGCCATATGACTATATTTCTGCATGATTAGCACTGCATTGGATGTCTTTGCTTCAGAAATTCTTTATTGCCCCCCGCACGGGGGGCAACAGGGCTTAAGAGTACTTTTCACTCTCACTGTAGCACTATGAGATATTCTACACTGCGTATTTCTAACATACCAGCAGACTAATTTGGTTAATGACAGCATAATCTCACCTTTGGGATGCTGATATCGCCATCACCTCTGGGAGGAACAGGTGCTGGGGTCTCTGACTTTGCAACAGGTTTCTCAGTCTGCACATCATCTGTTGTATTAGTTCCTTCATCCCCTGCCTCGTGTGGAACTGCAGGGTTACTGTCATTGTTTTGTGTTGCTTCTTCTGTTGCTGTTGCTGTCGTTTGTTCAGCAGGCTCTTGAGGTTTAATAGTGGGCAAGACCACGCTTTGACCATCTCCATTATCTGGTGTCCAAACAGAAGGTTATTTGATTAGTTATGAGTGGGAAAGGGAATCAACTTTCTGTTTTATTGATCATTTAGAGTTTTAATTCAGTAGTACACATGACATTTAGTCAAAAACCATGATTTGCAGTGGAAGGAAAGTTAATTTGCAAATAGTGCGTAAGGATGAAATTATTTGTAATCATACCTCCTCGTGGAATTGACAACGGTGCCATGGTCACTGCCCCTTCCTGTGCTTTGAGTCCTGTTGTGAAATCAGAATAAAACCACTTTGAAAAATGGGTAAAAGACATGGTCACATTTACCAGACTAGACAAAATACGGCCACATTATCCCTGTTCAGATGTCTGCTGGAGCCGTTTCTCTTGCTAAGTGTTTCCACTGTGTGTTTTGCTGTGAAGAAGAGCATTTTACAAAAGTGTGCAGAGTGAAATTTGGTAACAGACTATATCACATTAGATAACTGAAGCTCTCCAATTAGAGGATCACATCTTAGCCATTAACTGTGTTACAATCATATTGTATAACAGGTAAACATAGTATGAATCAAACTCTTGATATGGTAGTTGGTTTTTTTTACTTCCTTCAACTATTTTAGCAGCAAAACAGTTGATGGCTTGAGGGGAACATCTGTTTTCTTGGTTAATGGATCAAATATGCTTTCACACCCTAGTCATTGAACTGATGAGCCTTAGGTCATTATTGCAATGGTTTGACTAGCTCATGTTGCAAGGGCTGGATTTTAGAGTCGAACCAGATGATCCAGCATTTTTTCATTTTACACAGTCGTTTCTCTCTGCTAAATAATAACACTGGGTCAAAATATTCCTAAAATGCCATGCATTTGCTAATCCTATTACCTCTACATTTTTACTGTCATTTTTGTTTTTTACTTACAATCAGATTGAAGGACGATTCCCTTTTTTTAGACCTGTTTCACTCATGTTTAATTGGTAATCTTAAAATGCATCTGAACTATTACACGCAGCACAAAGGCTGAGAATGTGATGGTGAGCGTACAGGAAGGACACAAGAGTAGGAAAAGAGTAAAACAGAGGCAGAATTGTAACACATAACTAATTTTGTTGGATAAATCATTGGGGCAGATGGGTGAAAAGCACAGCACAAACTGTGTGTCGTCTGTGCGAGCAGGTGGGGCAGTAATCTCCAGGGAGGTTCTCTGCTATGTTTAGTGTTAGCAACTGTCCAGAACAGCTGTCTGTCACACAGTAGCTGCCCTACATGTTGCCATTGTTCACACTAAATGACAAGAACACATAAAAGTCACTTTGCTTCAAGCAGATTTGTAGGTCTTGAATAAGTTAAATGCTCTCCTGTATTATATTTACACCAAAATGTGCACATCAGCTTTTTAAATGCAGGCATCCTTACTGTAATGAGGTGAGTGATATGTTTCATTAGTTAGTAGCAGTGTGACAACCCTCACTGCTCTGGGGGCTTTGCAGACACTCAAAGTACTGAAGGTAAGTCCTGGGATGATTCCATTACACTATCATGCTTCATTGATATCAAACAGATGGCTAATATCAGTAGGTTTAAGTGAGCTTTTACCTGCCATCACTAGTTTACCACAAAGATCAGGCGCATGTAGACTAGCAGCAGGTAAGGGTCTACCGTTCTTTGTTACAGTAAGTCGTTTAGATTGCTTTAGCAGCCTGTAATCCTACAGCTGCAATCCATCCTCCATCTCTGGGTGGTCTTTATGTTTATTTTTCCAAGAAAGGATGAGGTACAAAGTGGGTGCGATGGTCAAACATAAATTGGCTTTTCTCATACAAATGTGACATCTAGGAGTGCCAGTGGTATGGCTAAATGGGTTTTCTCAGCCATATCTGTCGTTAAGAGTTTGGGTTGACTGGACAGTAAAACGCAACCAGTCGTTTGTTTTGTAAGAAACTGGAAATGACTTTTCACCTCGATAATGAGGGTACTTTCAGAAAGTCTTAAGAGGTTCCTGCTTGAGGGAGAACTTTAAACTCTACCATAAAGATCTGTTGTTTCACTAGTTTTGTGCTGATGATGTCATAGCACTCCAGTGCACTTGTAAAACCAAGCTGCTGCATTTTCATGAAGCAAACACGCTTGTTTAGCCTCTGGCACAATAAAACACAAGGCTTACTTTGTGCAACGCTGCCAATACAGCCAGTGAACTTTGTCCAGCTCCAACAAACCATCACTCATTACAAACAAACGAGCTTATTCCCCAACAGACCAGAGACCAGATGGAGTGAGACCTTATGGATGTAACTGCCTCTTATGATCAACATTTACAGAAAGAATTGGATCTGAGAGACCAATTTGAATGTATTGTTATGACTAAATCCTTACCAAAGGGGTCTTGATCTCCTTGCTGTTAATTTCAGCCAAACACTTGATTGTTGTTGCAGCCCAACCATGAATTCTGTCTGCTTTGAAAATCTAAGTATTTCAAAGCAAGGCGTGCAATTTCTCTCACTTGCAAGGAAGTAACTTTTGTGTTGTTATGAAAGTTGGTAGCCTTGACCTTTGTGTTGTTATAAATGAGGAGTTTCCACTGTTTGCTGCAGGCCTGCTTCCTACTCAAGGTCTTAAACTTCCTAAAAGTGTGACCTCTGAGCCTTGCATCATTTAATTTTTCTCCCCAGAGTTTTCTTTCTTTCCATCTTCTTTGTTTAACGATTTAAGCAGCCTAGATATCAGTCATCTGCCATCTGCATCTTGCCGTCACTGCACAAACATGACACAGCTAACTTTCTAAATCAGACCGTACCCCATATGTTATTTGGCACTGGCTCTGACTTTATTGCTCTCTTGAATATTTTCCCACCAAATTCCTCTGAATGACGGCTGCGGTCTGGATATGCTCCACCCTGCAACCCCCCCCATCTCCTGGGACTCTGGATGGAGGAATGTGGCAGGCTTTGGAAGAAGACGAGCTTTCGGCTCCACGCCGTTCTCCCTCCCAGGCTTTCGTCTCTCTTTACCCTCTCTCAGTCACGCACAGCTAATCCAAAACATTATCGAGGTGAGATTCAGGATTCAGCCTTCACACCTTGCACACAACGTAAAGCAACATACTATTTTTTTTATAACTCCAGGAAGTTTTGCCTTTTATTGTGTTAAAATTGTTCCTCATAGGTTTCCTCATAAAACATACTTCTTTATTTTACATAACATTTATGCACTAACACGAGTTCTGCAACCAGAGTATGTTTTTACTTTTTATCCAGTAGAGTAAGTCAGCATACTGTAAGAGGCAGGAGTGTTTTGCCTTTGTCTCTGCAGCCTGGCATCCATCAAATAATGAGAACTAGTTCATCTCAAAAAAGATTAGAATGAGTTAATTAATTAATTTTAGAAGAAAAAATAGCATTGCATGTCTTACAATTACTTTACTGCTTTTATATTAGTTACAAGACTTTGTTTTGGACTTCTTTGCTTGCCATCATCATTCAAAGTTGGTATTACAAAATTAAGAGATCGAAAAAGATCAGTATTTTGATAAAGCAACATAAAATCAAAGTTGCAAAAATACCTTATACACTAAAAGATGCCAGAAACTGTCCAGACTGAATGATGTGAACCCTCGTCTCAGGAGAAAGTTGTACACTATTTATTAATTTTTAATATGATTTCAAGCAGACAAAAATTTCCAAATTGTTTTTGCTAAAGTTGATATTCTAAAACAATTTTTACCGTTTTCTATAGCCATTTTGAAAAAATGGAAACGATCTTGTTGACCATCATTTTAAATGGAGCTGCCACTTCTGCTCAGGAGGGATGAACTGTAAAACTGCACTCTCTGCTTGTGTCAATGGGAAACCTGTGCTGTGTAATTGGGCATGGTGAGGTGATAATGGTCTGCACACATTAATGGACCACCTTGCCAAAGTCCCAGGGAGCAGGGTTCCACTAGCCTTTTTGACGAAAAACAAAACAGGCATTTATCTCACATTTTTTCCAACTAAATGGCAACTTTCCTTTATTAACCTCAGGCTTCAAAGGTGAGTTTTCATGTCCTAATTATTGTAACTGGCTGGCTGAAAATCTGCTTAGTCAAGACAGAATCTGTAAACAATTCTTCTCAACCAGGTTTATCTAATAGCA
Organism: Craterocephalus amniculus; assembly: GCA_036024015.1. Classification (NCBI taxonomy): domain Eukaryota; kingdom Metazoa; phylum Chordata; class Actinopteri; order Atheriniformes; family Atherinidae; genus Craterocephalus; species Craterocephalus amniculus. Next base: position 8,028 of record JAVQJG010050535.1, on the reverse strand, counting down.
AGAGTACCATGTACGATGAGCTTTTACTCCTCTGATGGTATTATTGAATTGAAGGCTTTCATTTCGGTTTGACCTACTAATCCACATGAACTTTAGAATTCCAGTTTGGGTTAAAAACTATAATTCTTGTTTTTCTAGTGTCGTAAATGTGCTACTTGAAATATTCTGTTGTCTACAGGATGCGAGTGCCCCCTCGCAATGTTTTCACAGTGGGGGCTGTGAAACATAGCAACAAATTTGGTCCCATAAGACACCTCCCTCCTGTGTGGGACTCACGCTAGTTGATTGGGTCAACAGCTACAAATATAAGTGAATTACAGCAGAGTAACATTTTCTGTATTCAGTTAGATTTTCTAAAGGTAGTTTATTTGTAGATAATCTTTAGATGTAAACGAAAGCATTTCCTGTTCGTGTGATGCAAAACAATGAGGCAAAAATTTGACAAATGTGACAAAAAAGCTTGTTTCACTGCCACCAAATGGAATGGTACTACTCTGGACATGCATCAAATTCTACTAATATGATGCAAAAGCAGCTCATCTATATAATACATATGGAACTTAACATAGTCCTGACAGAAGGCCACAATATCTGAAAACTAATTGATTCAGTGTGTTATTTCCTGGTGTGTTTTCAACATTTAATGTCCCACAGCTCTTCCAAAGTTTGCTAAGAGCAAGCCAAGGAATGTGCCATTGGAGCATAGACTCGTAAGGTTAAACATGCTCTGCAACCGTACTCTCTTTGAAACAACAGACCACTGACCCCACCATCTTGACCTGCTCATTCACCCCCCCACACCACCGCCCCTCTGTTGTCATTCCTGTCACAGCGATTAATAGCAGTACTCGGGCCATTCTTCTCCTGTGGCAGAAAAACAACAGGATCTTATGGTTTCAATCAGGGCAGAAAGGCAGTGTTAACTTCACCCAGAGCTGCCCAGCTGCAGCATTCACCCGACCCAACCCCGAGGCCACTGCAGCTCCTTATCGAGAGCGTGATGCCTGTTTCTGGGGACCGCAATCAGGAAACATGACATCTGCTTTCAATTGTGAGCACCCACCCCCTTCCCTATGGCTCAAACACACCCACATTCACAATTGCCTGCTAAAGTTTCCCTGCCTTCTGCATTACCTTGTATGAGCGGTCTGGTTTGAATGTGTGCAGGTAATCTGGAACAAGATCCTGTTGCAGTGGGAGGCAGATGGGAGCATCAATAGCTCAAAGACTTTACACTGATCTGGTCCGGGAAAAAAATCATTCAGACTTTATCTATCAAAAATCTGCCATAGTAATTATGTGCACTCACATTTGTGGGTGATGTTGAAGAACAGGGAAAAATAACTCATCAAGATAACTTCTCAAACACTGATTGCTTTGAGCCTTGTAATCTGATACAGACACTCCTTTCCTTTCCCTGCCTTTTATCTAATTCAGAGTACATGCCAGCACCTAAGTTGATAAAGCAGCTTGTTTCACTGCATGTGAATGCTTATTATATTTGAATACGCTCAGAGAAAAGAGAGTATGCCGAAAAGAGGCTTGAAAAAAGTACAAAGACAAAGCTTCTGTGAGTTCTGGGGAAAGAACTGTGGAGCTAAATCAGGGCCATCATTTTTCTTTATTTGAAATAAACATCTGAAATGGAAGAAATGTGAGCTGAAAATGAAAGTCACATTTTCACTGACAACTTTGGAAAACTAACAATTGGATTTAAAATAAAACAAAATGCCTCAAATTTTATATGAATTTAAATTTCAATGCAATTATTTTTATTTTTTATTTTCATTAAAAAACAAGGGTTTACATAATTAACTAATTGGATATCATAGTTTTGGATATGGCCAAATTCAAAAGATCCCAGTCGTACAGAATATAACACAACAAAGCAGCTGTAAACATCTTCCAGTCCTCGGCTATTGCAGTGAAGTCTGAAAACAAGAGGTTTCCCCCTTGCAGTCCCTATCATACTTCTTTGTTCCTGAATCAATTATCAAAAACAATACCTGGAAATCTTGTTCAATAGGAAATAGCTAAACTGATGTTAATCATGGGTTAAATGTTCACTATGTCAGAGCCTGATTGCAAAACGTCTTTATCCTGCCTTGACTTTATTAAAGGAGAATTGTGCTTTTTTTTTAACCTGGGGTCTGTTTTCATCTTCCCTTTCATACGTGTGAGTGATGGAGAAAGGAATTTTCAAGATAGCTCCAGTATTTAGCCGAGCAGGCAGCTAGCAGCACAGCTAATGATAAGTTTGGGGCAACTGCTCTGGTTTAAGTTCGCCCTACAAACATGCTTTTTTTCCACACTGAAGTGCTCTGACTGTCTCAACGAGTGTCCGACAATGTACTAAAGATGAGAAATGAACTAGAGTACCTGCATCACCTGGCGATCACTATGTTTTGGTGTCTGTGTCCTGTTGTCTTTGTCCAAATCTCGTGGGATTATCCCGAAATCGGTGGGAGATTCCACCTCCTGACACCAAAAGATAACAATGCCATGACTTTTGTATTTCCCAGTGTGATAATGCTTCTCCAGAAGAGGACAGTTATGTACATGCACTGTCTGAAAAAGTTTGACTGTCTGTTGAGTACATTTCTTTCCAGTGTACAATCTGGCCATACCTAGGGCTCATAACCAGATCTGAAGTTGATGTGTACTATGTGTATTTAGGGCTTGGAGGGTACATTTATCTAGAAAATAGTTCACTATATGTGCCACCTCCTTCAAATGTCAGGGTACCATTTTAGGAGATAGCCTGTTGTCTCCTAAAGCTGGGAAAGCAAAAGAAAAATAGAAATGGTTAAAGGAACAATACCCGATGTCACGTCCGGCTAGTTTAGTTAGAGATAGGGGCTAGTTTTTTTTAGCTTTGGCGTGATGCTCTTTCTCAGTTAAGGGGTTTAACTTTCATATCTTAATTCCAGATCCCAAGGGGAACGCTACTACTGTCTGATCAGAATATGGACGTTCTGAAAGTTAACCCGGCAGAGAAAGAGCGTCATGCTAAACTAGCCACTGTCGCTAACTAAACTTGTCGGATGTGATCTTGGGTATAGCTCCTTTAACAAAACCTTACCTTAGATGAGGGCTTTACGATTCTCTTATACACCTAAAGCTGATTTTGATAGATGGTAAAGATGTGAAGACTTTGAGGAGAGAAAAAAAAAGTCTGTAAATTTAGATTTGGGCATTTAGATTAGTTTTAGAATGTACTCTGATTTAACGCTAAAATATATCTTTTTTTAATCTTGTTTTACATTATCCTCATTTGTAGCTGTAGCTGATTGTCTGCCAGCCAGAGGGTTGGTGGTTTGAGCCAATGTCTCCGTAGACCACATGTAAAGTTTCCTTGGGTAAGATACTAAATCCCACATTGCCTCTGATGTGTTCACTGGCATGTAAATGTCCTGTGGTGGGAGACAGAATTTTTTTACTTTTAAATTAAGGTACAAGGGAACACCGAGAGGTACACTGGTCTTTATAAGGTACAAACTCCAAGGGCACAAATAAGCGCCCACTTTTAGATGTTGTTAACTGTTTTTTTTATTGATATTAGTCAACAAACTAAAAGTTAACCCACAGAACTTATTCAGTAGTTCTTAAAAAGACAAAAAGAAAATTATTTTGGAACCATAACTCTCCCTTTGCATTAATCAGAGTGATGTAAAGCAAGTCCACCTTTGATGCACATAAATAAATCCTTCCTATTGGTATCTTATGAATTGGCAAAACATTTGAGAGAGAGAGAGCGGTACTTTACCCAAATATATGAATGACATCACCTTTTCATCATTTTGACACACATTTGGTCCAGATGGAGAACTTCATAAGCTTGGAGCCTTGGCTTTGTGTTTGCTCATTAAGAGATATTTTCCTCTCTCTCCTAAAGCAGAACAAACTTTTTTTTGTGCCTCAGATTAAGAATCCATAGGGTGAAATTATGACAGAGTTTTAGTCCCAAAACCAGGTGCAGCTGCCTCTCTTGACTGATGATCTCATTAACATGAATTACATCTCATGAACAAGACAGGAGGATTGAATTAAGAATCCAGTGTGTGGTTGATTTCCAGTTACAACAGAGAGCACTGCAGTTGATGATAGTTCATTCTCAGGGCCCTTGTTTTCTTTATTTATTTGTCTTCAACGGTTGGGTCTTCATAATGTTGTTGATCATGATTATATAGAGAGCTGTTGTGTCCATATTTGAGATAAGTGCTTTTTATAGGATCACATGTCCTGATTTTTCTACAATTTTAAGTTTCAGGAGTCAAGGCTTGTTGTTAAATATGATTGAACATGAAGAATCTGATGCATAATTTGGTCTTGGTTTGAAGTTTTTAGGTCTCATTTGGCCTATCTACCCTAGAATTGGCTGAATCATTTGTTTGAATATTATATTCTGATTTAAATCTTTTTTAAGTGTTATTGTTTAATATTTGGAGCTGGTATCAAATACAAACACAAAACCATCCACACAAGCATCACATACATTTTATGCACAGTTTAACATCATCAGATATCTATGATGCCTTACTGCAGCAGCACAGCCACATATTAGATGTATGTTAACAACCAAACTCCACACCCTTCTCTCACGCATGCTTTAAGTGGCCTCACATTGCAATCCCGCTAAATATAAACACACACATTTCTCAGTCCTTGAAGATCATGTGAAACATCTCAATATTACTGCAAACTAACCAAAGAGATTCAGAAATGAAGACCGAAAAGCAAACAGACACTGATTGTCAAGATGAAATTAAAATGATTTTAGATGATAAAGTTAAAATGTTCACAATAGACTGTGTCTTAATATCATCACATATAGTTTCACTGTATTGGAACACAATTAAACAACTTTCTTTCTAAAATGATCCCTTTGTTTTCCAAGGTGTACTCCAAAGTAATGCTTTCTTTTCAACTCTTTGTGAAAAACAAATCTTCCCCACATTTTTCTATACATAGAAAATCTTTTCCTTTTTTGTTGATTTCTGCAGCAAAATAGTACGCTTGCCTCCCAGATATTGAAATGGTTGTAGGGTTAAAACCTGGATTCAACCCAAAGACTATTCAAACAAACGCTACTCCACCCCAACCCCACCCCTGCTGGCTCTCCCAGCCCTAGTTAATGGTCATCTGATCCTTGAAAATGGACCCTCTTGGCATCAAGTATTTTTACCTACCATTTAAAAGCGTGGCAGCGAGAAGCACAGCAAAAGCCAACATTTTGCTGGGTCTGTCTATTCCCTGTAAAGATGCTGCCATTCTTGTCCTGAGAGCGTGTGCACGTGCGAGAGAAAAAGGGAGGGAAAAAGAAAAAGAGCAAGGCTGGTCGAGTCAGAGCAGTTTAGGGTTTCCTCTTATCCAGAGCAGAACAGGGTGGATAAAGCACCACTTGTGTTCTGTCTGTCAGTTTTTATACCCCCCCCCCTTCCTTCCTTACGGCCCAGCCCAACACCCCGTTTTCCACTGGTTACTTTTACCCTTCCTCTGAGCCCCCCCCCTTCTTGAAGAAGAAGCAAGGCAGATGGAGGGAAAGAGATAATGGAGTCTTTTTTAAGAAGTTATCTGAGAAAAAAAAAAAACATAAATTCTTAAAATACCTCTTAATATCAAAATTTAAATGCAAGTAAATTCTGTGCATTCACTGGAATGATTCCTGAAAATGTTTTCAGGAAAACGTTTTGTTGATCTGTGCATTTATTTTGTTCTTTACCAAACTGAGTTGCAATGTCTGCGTGAGCTGTGAACTCTGTCTGGGCTGGGGGAGTAATCCACCTCACAATTAGAGGTGATAGCTGACAATAGTCTGTGATGCTTAGGTTCTTAAAAGGCTTAAGGAGATAGACCATGGAGGAGAATATCATAATCGAAACAAAGGTGCAACCCACTGTTATGCTAATGGTATTAATCCATTTCAGTGGCTTGAAGCCCCCGTCGCTCAGCAAGGCCATCAATCAACAGCAGCATTCACTGAGACACCACAGGATCCGCTTAAGCCTTTCACCCCTCCGCAGACTCCCGAAAGCACCCCCTGAAACTGAAGGGTCTTTACTTTAGCTTTTCTTCACTCTTGTGTATGCACTTCTCTTACTTACACATCTGGAACCACTGTGGAAGGTATGATAAATGAGTAGTTAAAAAAAAGACCCTCCCTATTGGACCAACACAGCAACAACAACAACAACAGCCAACAGAGAGGACCAAAGCACAATGTCACATTCTTAAGAAGCAGTCGTGTAATTTGATACGAGTCTTACTGCCCATAACCCTCTTGTCCCTGTTTTGGCCCCATCCTTCCCCCCGTCATCGCATTTCCTCCCCGTCGCCCCCCTTCGTTCACGCCAGACCTCTATCAAACATACAGCTCAAACAGTGGGGTGCCGAGGCGGCCAATTGGCTCCTGACTGTGATCCGAGATGAGTTTAGCTGAGAACCTCAAGAGGTGTTGTGCCCATTACAGCCACAGATGTATAGCTGCAGTCATGGCACCCCTGTAAAACATTAGTTAAACTGTTAGCTAGCTAAGTATTTCTGTTGTTTGACCTCGACTTGAATCGCTGCTTCTTGTCAGATAGAATTAAGTCACACAAAAGATCCTTTATTTTAACCAAAGAGCATCAGCACTTTTTTCTCTCCTCTCATGTTAAAAGGAATTATTGATGTATTCAATTCTTTACCTTTTAAGACTAAAAAACAAAAATTAGCAACTTAGATTTTTTTTTACTTGATAAGGGTTAATATTCACATACAAAAAGCAAAAGCAGTGAGAACACGTTTACTCTACATAACAGCTTCATGCTCTTCTTTTGAGTGCATATTCATTTTTAGATATGACAGTATATGTTTCTGGTAACTTGGCAAGAAACGAACACAGACAGTATTCTTGGGAAGATCTTACACAAGGGCAATCTGGGAAACATCTCTGCTCGCAGCCTATGATTTAAAGCCTGTGTCTCACTTTATACGGCTTTATTTGTTTATAAAACGTGAACTGTTCTGCACATCTGTTGCAGCGTATGGAGCCTCAGAAAGAGTTTCTGTTTTCCTTTTAGCTCCTGCACTCTAGTTTCTTTAGTAACAGTAAATTACAATCAACAAATATCTGCTGGTGCCGTAGACTGTTTCTGACAACTGTGTGTAACTGGGTGGCTTTTAAGTATGTTTTAGTAAGATTTGTGGGTTTTTAGTCCCATACATTGTCTGTATATACCTTGGAGTATGTGTGTAGTGTTTTTTCACATGTGTGACTGAGCATGTCAGGAGAATACCGTTAAGCAGGATCAGTATCAGAAGAGAAGCTTAGGACTTGTACTTTCTTATAAGGAGTCCCCTGTAGATTTACCCTAAACTTTATAAACCACAAGAAACCTTAACTACATAAACTTTAACTACATAAAACATATAAAGATGAACCTAGTTTAACAAAGAATAGCAAACAAAAGACACTAACCTAAGAGGAGATCTCTCTCATTTTCATGAATTGATAACACAGGTAATTTAACCGTTTCAGATAAAAAATGTTAATTGAAATATAGCATTTCTAACGTATTTTGAGGAACATGTAACAAAGATTACATTTATCATACCTTTATCTAATGGCTTGTGTGCCCGGCTAAACACTGGAGCGATCTTGAACACTCCTTTCTCCATCACTCACATGGATGAAAGGAAAGATGAAAACAGACCCCAGGTTACAAAAAAGCGAAGTACTCCTTTAAGTGTGTGTGACGTCTTCATTCAGGCATGACTCTGGCATCAATAGCAAAGACAGGGGAATTCCTGCAAACATTCTACCATTACATTCATATTAGCATTTCCATGTAAAACAAGAGTGAAGCAGCTGCAAATAACTATTTTGAACATATGAAGTGCTGTGGAAAAGTCTAAAATCATTAGTCGTTTCTTTGTTTCTTGCTTTCAGGTAACCAGACTTGGCGAAAGCTTATAAAGTAAGTCCTGGGCAGTTGTTCTCCAGGGTCTCTGAAGGTCTTGGTCATTGGACATTGGCTACTTTTTCAG
>JAVQJG010050525.1:0-28911 GCA_036024015.1 Craterocephalus amniculus | reverse complement strand
ATACTTTTGTGATCACTCAGTTTTGTAATTGTTAAAATAAACGTGTTCAACTACATGGTCATCGGCTTGTTGGGCTTGTGAATTTACCTCTGTTCATTTACATTTCGAAAAATGTATGAAGAGTCACCATATTAGGATGTTTTTTGTTAAATAAGATGTATCGTAATATTTGACCTCGGTATTTGAAAAATCCTGGTTACGGCCCTGCGCTCACACTGTAGCACCAGACACACGTCTCACCCCTAGACACGCGCTGTCTGTGTGTTTGCTACGGACTATTAGGGCGGGTGTTAATTGTAAAAAACCAATCGTCTCGCCCTCCTTACATTCTACTGGCCTGAGTGGCCTCTGATTGGCCTGGCCTACTGTCTCCTCGGCGGGAAGAGAAAGAAAAAAAAAAAAAAAAGAGATGCAGGCCAGCAGGCCAATCCTAGACCGGCGCTCCGGGAATACTCCCGGTTCTCCCTATGGCCAGTCCGGGCCTGATATCAACTGTATATTAGCAGGGGGCACTGCAGGCTGTTATGTTATAGCATCTATTGTGACCTGAAAAAGAAAATAAAGGATAGTGCCGCAAATTCTCTTTCTGTGTACATTGCATTTCATATCAACATAAGTGATTAACATATTGATAACAATTAAAGCTGACTTGAGCTGAAATTTGCTATAAACTGAATCCTGTGGAGGTTTGTGCTGATGGCCCAGAGATTGTCCTTGTTGAAGAATGGACAAATATCACATTATGCACAGTTCAGAACCTGTGATTTGATAGTAATCCAAGGAGGATTATGGCTGCTTGGAATGCATAGGTTTGCTCTCCTCCTTATAACATTGGTGATGGTCAACATATTGATGGATTTTTCCGTTACCTTCTCAGGCGTATGTATTTTCCTATATTTGTCTTGCCCCCTTCAAATAAATCCGTATTGCCTTGTTTATCAAAGGCTTTCACAAGTGGCATAAAAAAGGCAAAAAGCAAGATAGGAGTGAACAGGTGAAATAGGTTACGCCATGCGGGTCTGCCATTGTCTGCCACAAGCTATTTATTTTATCACTTGACATAGATATCGTCCTGCAGGAAAGTTTGCTGTGGCAATTGTCTCCGAAAAGTGAAGCATTCTCCACCCGCAGGGTATATGAGAGGGTGGCTCAAATGATACTATTTTCCTGCGCAACTAGCAAACAGCAGTAACAGCTCCCTCTGGGAGTCAGTGGCGTAAGGAAGAAAAAGAGGGTTATCAGGAAAGAGACCAGTGAACCAGCTCTAAGTCACATGCAGCTGCTTTAATGGTGCACAATCAGACAGAGAGAAAGGCGAGCACAGGAAGTACCGTGGCTGGAATAAAAGAATGATATCAAGACTTGGTGTTTCACAGGGCTTCTTTGGGCATTCATGGTCGCTGTGCCAGCACTCTGACTGTGGCCTGTTGCCTGATAATTCTGTTAATTTTGATAAGAATGAAGCAGGGTGGGTTGTATGGGGGGGATTCTTCAGGAAACCATTAATGTAATCTCATGTTGAATTAATTCTTGAGTAGAACAAGAGTGCTGTTAGGGCCAAAGTGGAGCTTATTCACACAGTGCCCCCTCTTAATCTGCAGTTTAAAATGTAATTAAAGACACTCTGCCCGAGTGACGGTATATCCTTAACCTGACCGGGGGATTGCTACGAAGCCACATAGGCTACAGATTTATGGACATTATGTAAACTTATATGCAGTGTTGACATTCTGAAGCCACATGTATTTAGATTTTTATCACTTATACTGCATTACTTTTTCTTCATTCCTGCAGGGATGCAGCTCTCATGGATCATCTCTTAAAGGCAGCGGCGGGACACCGGGCACATCAACCGTCGCCCCGCCTATTCTCAGCAAAGCTCTGTCTAAAGGGAAACGCTTCAGGTGAGAATATGACATGCGCTTATGTTCAGCCCTGTGTCATATCTTTCTCAGCCCATATCAAGATATAAGAGGCAGTGAAGTGAGAAATTTAATCAGCCTGCAATATGATATAATAAATGGGCTTCCAAACAATAAACAGATCATTTGTTAAAGCAAACCATCTTAGAAGGATTTATAAGGATTACGAATGGGAGCAGCTAGGTTAATATATTCCTCAGATACATTGCCAAGACCATGAGTAGTATACCTGTGTGGTAATCCATTGCTGTAATCATCCATTTCATAGAAGGTTTACTGGTTTAGCTTGTTAGATAAAATAAATGTTATGGTCTGTCAAAATAGCTTGAAATGTAGGCATCTTTATTTACCTCACTTGCAGTAAACTGTGATATTAAATGAATGCCCAGGCAGATTCTGAAATGATCCTTTACCCACATAGAGAAGGATCTAAGTACGCACAGACTGCCTTTGCAGAGAAATGGATTTTTATGTCTGGAGTTATGAGCACTGACTCAGCCAAATTTCCCCATGCCGTCCTTCCAGTGGCAGAGGATTTAACCAAATTAGCAACACTTTGCTCCGGGCTTTGTGATCACAGCAGTCAGAATCAAATGCTGCCATTTCAAATCCTCAGAGGAACACGAGGATGTGGCTACGCAGCGTGCTACAATGGCCCCGCCTGGAAAGTTTACAAAAAAAGCTTCATTTGCTTTTGATGATATGGTGCAGGCATGCCTTGACAGTTAATAGCGTTCAGTCACAACACATGAGACGTCTTTCACTATTTAGTTTATTTCCCTCAGCATCCTTACTAATACACTTACTGTAAGAAGGATTAGACACAGAGAACTACCCGAGGATGACTGACAGCTGGCTAATGTCTACCTATACTTAGAGTTGAACAACAGTAGCAGCAACTCTTACTGGTGCTTCTGTAGCTGTACTGTATAATGGCATAAAGTTCAGGTTGCACTTTAGGTAAATGTTGCATTTTTTCAGTATTTTGCTTCAAAGATACAGAGTGTGCAGTGATTAAAGTATGCCATGTCTGGGTGATGATGCAGAGATTGGATGTGCACAGAGTGGAAGTTGTTACAACAGATGAAAACTTTAGGGAAAACCCCACTGTGGCCACAGTTGCACTTGCTTTTAGTGGACCAGTTCTGTCAGAGAGGAAAGTTGCTTTCCAAAAAGTTGTTATGTGCGACTGCATGGACCGTGCCAGCGCCTCCTGGCTTTTTACTCTCCACAGTGTCCTGGAGGTGTCTCATGAAGGGCAGCTGACAGTCAATCATTTCTTCAGCTGGTTCTCAGTTCACAAGGAGGCAGTGGAGAACTAGACTCTGATGGATGGTGTTCAAATGCTTTTTTTTCTAGCTATTGACCTGAGAGCTGGACCACATTGTGAGCTATGAGGACAAATACCCGGTAAAAACATGTCAATACGGGTCATCAATATTGCTCCAAATGTTTACCTGTGCTGTGTGTCGTCTTTATCACTGAGCATGAGCATGTGCAGACTGAGTGACTTCTTTGATTGAAGGCAGCAACTTTTGAAGTGGAATTTTGCTGAAAAACTGTACATATTGGTTATAAACACCCTATATGTTGCTCTTTGACCAAAAGAGAGTCAGCAGCTGCAGGCTAAGCAGCAACTTCTGCAAAACACTGACAGGGATGGCTTATCAGGCAATATGTTTACAGGTTTTAATCTCTAATGGATTAACATGCCTATGGACATCATAGTTAGTATTGATGCATTTAAAATACAACTTAACCTGAAGGGAACGGCCAGTTCCCTTAAAAAATGTCGTCCTAATTCCCAAATCTGTATATCATGACCAGACGTGGTACATGACCAGCTGTGCCAAATGGAGGTGTATCCTAATGCTGGCCAGACATTTTATGTCCATCTCCAAATGTTCATGATGACGCTGCTGGGAAAATCAGTGATGGGAGTCAGACTACAAGGGTCACAGGTTTCTGAAGCTTCACATGTGTGACCCTGTACACTGCAAAAACTCAAAATCTTACCAAGTGCATTTTTCTCATTTCTAGTCAAAATCTTTTATCATACTTAATATGAGATACAATTACCTAAAGAGTAGCATATCAGTGAGATACAGTAACTTTTTTAAGACAGTAGACGGGAAATAGTTCTTTTGAGCACCACAAACTTATAATGAGACACAAAACTTATAATATATATAATATAACTTATACTAGTAAAATATAGCTAAGAACAAGTACTTATTTCAAGATGCAAGACTTGAATATTAGTATCTAATTGCAAGAAATCTTATAAAGAGAATTTTCACTTGTTCCATTGGCAGATTTTAGCTTATTTCAAGCAAAAATACCTTGTTAAATATTTTTAACTTAGTTTTGGAATGGCCTTTTCATTTGCAGTTGTGCTATGGCTTTCTTTCAAGGTGTAACTGTTTTTACCTCTGAATATAGGGAATTATAAGCCACAATGTTGCCTTTACAACTGGCTGGATAGCACGTCTCTATTGGTCACTTGGGAATTGAAACGGTGCATGCATCCCACCAGTGAACAGTTATTGTGAGGTGCAAACCGTTGTAAAGAATGGTCTACGGAGTACAGTGATGCATGCAGCGTCTGCAGATCCCATCAAGAGTCAGACTAACAGGCGTGCATATAAAAGCAATAGCTTCTCATGCCAATTTAATAATATGAACAGAGCAATCTTTTTCATTGGATGTTTTTTGAATAAATTATAATGCACACTGCTCTGTCTGTTCTTGGGTTTATTTTTCAGTTTCTTTGCCAGCAGTCTAATGGAAATAGTATCATCACTGCCACAAATCAATCGTGCTTTGACTTTTTCAAGGGTGGAATTGAATCAATCACCAACTTTTTCTCTCTCACAACCGAGTCACGAGAAAACTGTAGTAAGAAATCAACTGCTTAAACCGAATCTATGAGCCTGATTTTTTTGCATGCTGAGAAGGAAAGCGAGTATCCATAGTGAACATCAGGAGTGATACTCTGTGGGAGTATCCCGCTGGTTCTGCGAAAATGGGTGTTTGTTCATGTGACTCACTGTTTTTAACTCAGCTCGGGTCTTTTGGCACATGCTGTTCCTATCAATCTGCCAGTTCTTTCTGCTCTTCTTCAATAAATGAGGGAATGCATTAACAGAGAGAGATAATGGCTAAATTTTAGGCTGGATTTACCTCCCAGCCTTGCTTAGAAAGCTGTATAATTTTGGTCAAATGGTGAGATAAGCAGCTGAAATTCTTAGTTAAACCTTTAGCATTTACTGTTAGACAATTAAAACAGCTTGGCAAATTTTCCCACTAAAACATATTTAAATTTTTTGAGCTCTCAGTTAATCCTAATTAAAGAAATCTGCATACATGGCTAACCAAACTGACATTATTCAGGTTTATTCCTGTCAACTTTTTAAAAACGTTTGTGGAGATGATAACGCCAACAGAGACTAGAGCCAACATTACCCATGCTTATTGCTCCACAGCCACACACATTAAGAAATTATTCACACAGTCCCAGTAATATATCTATTAATAAACAGTTACCCACTCCACTGTACGGAAGGAATTGAAACGAGCTCAGTTTGAGAGCAAGCTTCAAGATTTCAAAGTTTGCACATCTCGATTACAATTTAAACAACAAAAAGTATAAAAAATTTACCAGTTCATGTACACACCGCACTCATGCTGTGCGACTTCCACTATGACAAATTATTCAAGAAGCAGAATCAAGCGTGGAAACCATCCCAGATTTGTAGCGAGTGTTTCAAAACAATAAAACATCTCAGGTCCAAGTAGAAATGCATATTATTTGTAGAAAAAAAGAGTAATGTGAAAATCAGAAATCCTGTAATGTTTAAAGCCAATTAAAAAAAATATGGAAGTTATTACTGTCATATTGTTTATGTTATGGGCCCAAATGCACTGTAGGAGCCATTTGTTCCCACAGCATGTATTTAAATCATAATGTAACACAGAGCAATATCACTCTGATTCACATTTGATGTCATTGCTTTACTGCTGTAGACAGACAGGGATCTGCTTTGAAGTAGACCACCTCCTGTGCTCGGGAAAAACTTTAAACAATCTGCCGACTGCTGCCTACATCATTTGACAGCAGCAGGATATGAGCATATATGGATATGGGTCACTTTTGTATTTATTCATATAGTTCAGAAAATACATTTTAAAATTCCTTTAAAGGAATAGTTCAGTGGCACTTTGCACACATCCTCCTATGCATAATTCTCTGTATTGTTTAGTCATGCTTTGAATGGCGCTCGGCTGGTTAAAGATTGTTTGAGACTAAATGTCAAACAACAACGTGTGAATTGCGAAGACATTTTCCGCAGACTCTGGTGGTCTCAAAGAGATTAATTCTTCAGAATTTGACAACTCTGTTTTCTTCTCGAGTCACCATGAAACTGACATTTCTTGCTCAGTGTGAGTGATATCAGAGCTTGCTGCAAATTTAAGCCCTCCCAAAGATTGATTTGAATGGCTAATGGCTAATAACCCCCCTCTCTTCTCATGTTACACCAGCAAGTCGAATGGATCTCTTAATCAGTGAAATATCTTAAGATGAATGGGTTGAATCTTTCTCAGCAGTGACATTTTTTTTCTTTTCTTCTTTTTTTTCACTCTGAATCATTAGCATGTCAGCCTAAACATGCTGGTTTTCCACAGTCAGTACAGATAGAAGAACTCTGGCAACTCCAGAATTCATGATCCCTTTTAGAGAGTAGCAGGGTGCTCTGTCAGTACAAACACTCACCCAGCCTCCAGCTTGTAGCTGCTCTGCCTTTTTATTCAAATGCAAAATTAAAAAAATAAATAAATACAGATATGTGCACAAATTAAGCTTTTAGATGCATACCTGCAGAGTAGTTGTCAGTTTGGAAAAATGCCTAAAAGACATCTACTTGTTCAAATAAAATTCTTGGATTACTGTGGTTCAAAGGGGAAAGTATTTGGAGATGCTGATGAAACATTGATGTTTATCCCAGATTTTAGCCGGATAGGCAACATGAGTAAAACTAAGCCAGTCGAGATTTTTGAACTCACCTCACTTGTTTACCCTCTTGTTTGTAGAAGCAGCTCCCTTTCACTCAGTCCAGCCCAACAACGGAGAGAGAGCAACCACTTCAGGACCCCGCCCATTTCCAGAGGAAAACACAAAATACCCACAAATCTCATCGATGGATCCAGAGTGGCCGGCCACATTTACAAACACTTGCAAGAGGAAGAACCAACAGACATGGAGTCCATAAAAAGGTTTTTCTCATTTTGTTTGTTCATTTGAGCCTCAAATAGTACATTCTTTTTGTTTCTGCCCTTACTGAGGTCAGTTACTGTAGTTGGTGCAGTGACACCGACCTCCGGACTATCTGAGGTTAAGCTGTGGTAGCAGAGGGATGAATTTTGGAGAAATGAGTTTATGAGTGAAATACTCACAGTTCAAACCCGTGAACTATCCTATGAAACCTGATCCAGGGAAATAGATTAGATGTGGGGTGCCTTCATTCGGCTGGAAGCGCCACAATTAATCTGGAGGGCGCACTTGATCCTAACTGCTCAACTGTATCAGGGTGCTAGGAAAGACACAAGTGTGTGTCTAATCCTTCCCACAGTTGCCAATGGGCTGCTTGTGTGAATGGAAATTTGTTTTATCGAAGTGTTTAAGCAGGGGTTAAGAATGCAAGCAGACGAGCCAGAGCTAATTAACGAATGATGCACAGGTTCACGATCATTTCAGGCTGTGCAGAATGGTTTGATTTTGGCTAAAGCTCGAGCATGTTGTTGCAGCTTCATGGTTCACATGTCAATGAAACAATTCCTTTTTCTCTAATTTGCATGCCGAGTCAAGAGTGGCACTGGGTGACTGTGTAGAACGAGGCCGCATGTTTGTGGAATCGTTTTAGGAAGATTGAATTCTCTTCGTTCTCATCCACATATCAGGGAAGGGCATCAAGTTGCCCTATTTTGACAGCCATCACAAGTGAAGCACAGAAAAATGGCACCGCTTCAGATGGCATTAAAAACAAAGGGAACTTTTGGCAGAGACACCGCCCACCAGTTCGCTATCTGGAGGCTGGAAACACATCTTAAAAGTATAGTCTCACTGGCAAGTGTTCAAAGGAGTGAAAGCTTCTGACACATTTCTTATCAAAGATGCAATGTTTGTCCACTGTGTCCTCGAGGAGAGCAGAGATTATCCACATCAACGCAACCTTTTCTTCCAGATTATAAAATACTTTAAGATTGATTGTTACATAACATCCATCGAGCCTAGAAAACGTATATCTTATGCTTGTTCATGAGTAGACTCATGCATAACGTCTCGTGTCTGCTCTGGCATTTTATGCATTAATAAAATAGCGCAAAAATATTGAATTATTTTGGGTTTTATTTACAAAAGCAGACAAGAGCATCTGCAAGCCCGAGTTAGTCTCCTGTTTAGGCTCAGAAACAACCTCATTTGCTGTCAGTGTGTGCAACTTGAGCGATGCCGCTGTTAACAAAAACGCCTGTCATTAAAGCAGCGGTGTCCCCTGTGCATTCCGCACACTTAAAAGAGCTTCACAATGTTCCTTTTAGCATGCCATCCTGACTGAGCATTTCAGTGACTTGTAAGATGCTCTGCAAGCTGCCAAACTCTTTATGTGACCTATTTCCATAATTTACATTTTTAAACAAAGCTCCATGGAGCTCAGCAGTTTTTTTTGGGGGGTTTTTTTTTTCTGAAAAGGTTGTGCAGGGAGAGATCCTCCAGGAGCTGTTTTCTTCTTGACGCACACAAGTCCACACTCACAATCGTACACGGTGACAACACAAACTAATAAAGAAACTAATAAAGACTGTTTTAATATGAAAATTCTGTTAGCTATAGGCAATTATATATGACACTGTATTTAAGTAAAAAGCTAAGCTGTGGAGGCTTCTCTTCCTTCTTGGGATAAGACTGCATTTGTGCAGTTCAACAATTTAGATCTCATTAACTTCTGATAACGCCCTTCCAGATCCATCACTCAAATATGGCTGTCTTAGGCCTCCAGGAGGCTGAAATGACCTATTTCTCGACTTACAAGCCACACAACACCAAGCTTACAGCCCTCTCCCTCTCCTCCTCCTCCTCCTCCTGCTCCAGCCCCCACATCTCCCCGTGTTGTCATGGATACACCCTCTCATCTCTGGAAATGAGAAATGGGAGGTGGAAAGGAGAATGAGAGAACAAGCGATGGGAAAGGGAGGAAAGACGGAGGACTGGGCAGAGATGAAGTAAAGATGGAGGTGCAGGCCGGCGTGGTAGAAAGAGTTCACCGAGAAACAGCTGAAAAATGAAGCAAGGGCGGCAAACAAACAGGAATGCTCTTCCGTGTTTTCCCATTATGTGACAACAATTCCCTGCAGTCAGATTTATCATCCGGTGTCAAAACATTTATCCATCTCAGAGAGGGACAGAATTGAAGTCAAATCTGCCATGGGAGTTATTTTAAGGTATGTTTTGATCGGCTGGATTTACCTCCTGCCTGGATTCACCGTTCTAATACCAAGAAGGGAGTGGGAATGTAATTCAATTATTTAAACCTGGTTACTCTACAAACAGCCTCTGAAGGCTGACAATAACGCTGGCTGTCTCCTAAGGCTGTGTGCCACAGCATCAATATTAACTAGAAGCACAAACATGTAACAGTTATACAAACTTAGCTGCTTGACTCTGGATAAGTTTCCCGTTCTAGTTTTATTTTCACACTCAACACACCTTGAACTGCCATTCAACGTATACTTTCTCAGACAGTTTGCAATCAATCAATAAATCAATCTCTATTTATATAGCACTTTCACTTTTCATACATGCAGAAGCTCAATGTGCTGTACCAAAAGAATAAAAAAAGAAAAACGTTGCTATGCCAACAAGTCAGCCTAGCCCACCTTCACACAAAACACAGGAAGGGTTATTGCAAGGACAAAGCATAGATATAATAATAATATTAGACAGTTAAAAACATCAAATGAATAAATATAATTATCATCAAACAATTAGACATCTAAAAATTAGGAGCCATCATCACTGAAGCCCTTTGTTTCCTAAACTAAAGTAAAAACACATTGTAGAGGCGCTATATATACAGTGGTGGAAAAAGTTTTTGGAACCTCTTAAAACTGACATTACAAATATTCTCAAATTAAAGAGTTTTTATGGCTTTTTTCAGGTTTTGTTGTGTATTTTAGCTGTGGCTGTAAAAAAGAAACTGCATTTGAAGACCTAAAAGTGTTTTATTGTTTTTTTTATTCTTTTTTCTGCATTCTATGCATTCTGTTTCTGCATTCTGCATTTTTCTGCATTCTGCATTTTTCTGCATGCTATCTTTTGCTTATATTGTACGATGCTTTGATACAATGTTGTTGTTTTAAATGGGCTAAGATATAATGGACTGGAATGGATTATATTTTTTACCAAATTCATGGCGTGTCCGAAAACTTTTTCCCACCGCTGTATATATATACATGTGTGTGTATGTATAACAAGTCCACATACTCAAGCCACAATCAGAAATCCTGCTGCTGTGAAGATAAAACGGAGGGATTTCTCTGTAAAATCTGCTGAGGATCAAAGAACAAAACCTAAATAATAATTTTGATGTTGGTGCAACGTGGAAATAAATTATCAGTGCATCTTTTGGAGCATATTTTGTTTGAACTCATGGTCCTGTGTGCCTTGACTGGAGATTGTGCGACATGATCACGCCTTCTAACGTTACTCTTCCTGTTCTCTATTCTGCTTAAAGGTGTGATTCTGCCACCAGAAGAGTTGGATCCTTCATCAGCAGGACTTCTCTCTCTCACTTCACTACCAGAAAAGGATGGACTGAGGTCCCTTGCACTCGCCTAGATAAGGGGACAACTTTCCTTCCACCTTCCCTGCACACCCGCTCCGTGCCCATCATCCCATCCCTCCAAGCATGCGACCCTGAGGCGGAACGTGTGAACCCGAGCAATCAGAAGCAAACAGGGCTTCTCAAAGGGCATTCTGCCCTGGATGGGAAGATGGTGAGCCCCATTACCCGTCCACTCTCTCAGCCTGAGACTGTGGCACTGGTGACCGGCGCTTCGCCAAGCAGCGTTAGCCCCCCAGCTGCTACCTGTGCTCCAAAGGGTTTGGAGAAGAACCTGTGCTGTGCTCAAGCACCCTGCTCCGTTGAGTTTATCGCAGAAATTGCACAGGATTTGAAGCAGAAACGCCTTTCCAGCTCCAAGAAAATATCTGGATCTCACTGTGAGATGCATCACGGTGGCACAAACACACTTGAGGATGGGACTGTGCTGGAGACAGAGGGAAAAAATGTTCAATTTTCAGCCAGAGCTCTGCACACAGGCAGCGGGACCAGAGGTCTGAAGGCAGTTGGCCAAAGAGAAGTCAAGGGATATTGCCAAGGTCAGACATCTCTCCCGTACGGAAGCGCAGACTGCTTGCTGGCCACCAAAGGACCCAGCTGCAGAGGTTCTGGAAACACTTATGCAAAGCCCTCTGCAAGCTGATTGGATTAACTCTGTAAAGCTTCAAAGACACTGTTTCAAATAACTGTATACCTTTGCTGGTGGCTGAGGATGGTTAGCAGGTGGGACCATCTGTGTGGCCACACGGACCAATTACAGGTGGCCATTGATTTTAAAGAAATGAGGACAGATTGAACTTCTGAAGATGAAAAAAAATAATAATAACTTGACACAAAAGACATTCAATCACAGAGGAAAAAGAGACAAGCAAACACGCAGTGTGAATAAATGTGACTCTATAAGGAAAACAAAAGTGTAACTCGAGTGGGAGCTTAACTTAAACAGTGTATTGAAAAAATGCCACTATTTAAAAGGAGCTTCTACTTAGAAACCAAAATAGTGTGTCATCTCTATGTTGTTTCTCTATTGTAAAGAAATGAAATTATATATGTCATATAATATATGTCAGATAGACATATATATATTTGACATCCAATTGTGACAAATAAAGATTAAGATAACAGTGTTAACAAAGGGCTTTGCTCATTTCAATACATTTCATTGCATGAGTGTTTTTTTAGAGTCTTTATGTTTGGAAAGCTGTCAGAACAGCAAACAAAAGGATGAATAAAAAAATCCAAACACATTTAAATCACAACTTAATATATAATTTGCCAAGAACTCATTTTACTGTATGTCAGATGCTGCTGCATTGCCATGGCAATTAAAGAGCCCATTATTTTTCTTTTGGGTATTTACCTTTTCTCGGCTCAATTGTGCATGTCTGTGTGCAAGTTTTGCATTCAGCTCACAACCAAGATACAAAATGAGCAGAGGATGCTGGTGAACACTTGAGGGGGAGGTGAAGTAAAAAAAAGGTGCCTCAGCTACTGTGAGTGATTGGAGTCCTCCAGAGGTGCTCGGTGATCTCAATGAGTGAATTATATATTTTCTTTTGTTTATTGTTTCCCATAATAAACATCACTATGTATCTATAAGCTACAAATGCAAAAGAAGAGCTTCTTTACAGTGTTGAAGCCCAACAATAGCCGTAAGGTTTGTTGATGGAAATGAAGCACAGCAGCAAACAAGCTGAGTACAATTCTTTATTCGTGCCTCATTTACGTCATATTCAATGTATCTCACTTTCCTTTCTTTCAGGTTTGCTATGACTGCTGGCAACGTAGGTTATACAGGACTTACAAATGGGTATTACTGAGATTTCTTCGTCACTCCTCTGCTGAATAAAACTGTCTTGAGTCTGTAAGAAGGTTTTTGTGAAGATTAAAATGAACTTTATTGATCCCAGATGGAAAATAGAGCCAAGGCAGCTGCAAAGCAAAGATAGAATTACCATAAATACAAAATATTTTGCCTTTTAAACACACATGCTGACTGCTGGGTAGAAATCACAACACTTGTCAGAAAATTTTTCTGGTGTTTACAGATTTGCATATTGTATTTAACCTAAAATTGTCGCAAAAGGCAGGTACTCTAATAATGGCAAGTTATAGAAACGGTTTCAATGAATAGCGGAGAACATAATGATTGCAAATATATCAACACAAATCATCAGCTCAAGCCAAGAGTCTAAATCCTCACAATAACCCTGCACAATATTTAAAAAAAAACATACATAATGTACATACATAATGGTAGTTCTTAATGGTAAAACAATATACACAACTTTGTAGGATGCTGATGTTGAATATTTTAAGAGAATTTCTACTGATTTTACACTGATTATTCTGAATGATTTTATAAGTCTTCAGCTATTGCCTTCAGAAGCTCATCTAGCTCCACCTAACCCAGGCTCCGGAGCCACAAGTGGCTCTTTGGACCCTCCACAACGGCTCTTCATATCATTGGCTAAAAATGACATTCTTAAATATAGATATTGTGACACGTTTTTCCATGAAATAATTACTTTGCATTTACACATGATGACACTAAATATAGCAGTAATATTCTTCTTTTGTTGTCACTCGATTGGAAACTATTAGATTTTTTAAAAGAAACAAAAAATTTTCACAAGTATCCCATGGAGGAAAATCTTCTTTCTGCAAAGTCTTGTTTCTCTTCATTTTAAAGCCTAAAACTAGAGAAATCAAATTGTGGTTCTTCAAAATCGACAAATTTCAGAAGTTGTCTTTTTTTAGAAGACCATGTAACATTTGTTGCTCTGAACAAATTTTATTCAGCTGAACCGGGCGTACAACTGGCTCTTTGGATTGTAAAGGTTTCATCCTCTCATCCTCCTCTCTTACATCATCTCACTTCATGTCCTCCTTCCCTACATCCATACATGTCCTCTTTGGCCTTCCTTTAGGCCTCTTGCCTGATAGTTCCAACCTCAGCATCATGCTGCCAATATATTCACTATCATTCCAATGTACTATATACCAAAACCATCCTAATCTGTCTCTCTGGCTTTGTCTTCAAAGCTTTAAACTTTCACTGTGTCTGAGATGTACTCATCCCTGTTCATGTGCATCTTTGTTGCACCTAAAGAGAACCATAACATTTGGAACAGCTAACTCCACTTCTGCCTTCTGTCTTTTCCTTAGGGTCACTGTTTACACACCATACCATACAATACTAAACGTCTCACTGCACATTTCTTTAGCTTGTCTTATAAAGTATAAAATACTTTTAAAGTGGTTTCATTTTTGCTAGACAAAGTTAAATTGTAAGCTGTTAAAAGAAGTTTCTATAGCCAACACAGACTTTGAACAAAGAATCAGCTACCATCCAGCAAGCCAATTGTGTTTGATGTAATCAATACTAACACCCCTGCAAAAATCAATTACTTGTTGAAAAAAAAAAAAACGAGGATTCTTCAACAATTTCCTTGATGTCGATCTCAAACTACAAGCTACACGTTTGTCCCGCTTAATTAAATCTTCATACGAACAGCCTTCAGCTAAATCATTCTCGAAAACTCAACATTGTCGTGAAATACAACGATGATACAAAAATAGATCCCTGTCATCAACATGTTTTCACACTGCAGGACTAATTAGAGGGTGTGTGGATTTCAAAAGGAAAGGATCGGTCTTTGATCAGGGCTCACACACTGAATGCTGGAAACACTACTTGAAGCATCTTTTGAAAGAGTCCAAATCTATTTGCAGATTGGGTTCTCCTCATTAAAAATAAATAAATAAACACATTTAAAAAGGAGCAAATAAAGCAGATAGGGAATTGCACTTAACTGCCTAAGCCCACGTTAAACAAAAGCACGAACACAGAGTTCTTGGGTCTATCTGCAGAAAACATAGAGGATGCTCCTAATGTGAAAGTGCTACAGTGAATTCAAATAAGGAACAAAGAGGGAGGGGAAAAAGAGAGTCTTGTCGTTTACCTGAAACGAGTCAGTTTTGTTGGAGGTGGGGCCCTGCTACTGCTCAGTTAATCCTCACTGCTGTTGACTCTTCAATGTTTTTTAGAAATGTCACAGAATTGGTCTCTCCAACACTCAGTGTGAGGAGAATACTAATGAGTCTGGGTGCAGGGGGACAGTGAAGTTCCCCACCAGATGGCACAGAAATTATGAGGACAGCAAGCCTTGGTGTGGACTGTAGCGCTACCAGTGTGGATGTCTGCTTACATCTCTCAGTAGCTCCCCCACATCAGGTCATATTTAACATTGGCAGTAGCTGTATGATCACATGTGACAGATTTTTCCTTTAAATTAAATATGTTTTATATGTATTATTCCCCAGGCAGCTGCTGGCATTGTGAGGGAAGCAAATGGTACAGTCACCATATACTGAATCTTCTTTTTTTCAAATGACAACAACCAAAGCCTTATTTTTAAAACTTAAGAAAAACTTCAATTTGAGACGGAAAAATGACAACATATCTCATACTGTCATTTTGATATCTAATTTCAAACCAAAGCCTAAATCTGGCAGAAGTGATATTCCTGGTGTGTGTTGAGGAGTATTGCAGTCTAGGACACAAATAAAGCACAAAAATAGAAGAATTATCTGTCAAAGGTATGAGCTACCAGAATCATGATGTTTTTTATTTGAGGAAAGCCTCTATAAAGAACTCCAAACTGTTCTTTCTTGGTCTATTTTTTGGTTCATATCTGCAACATTTCAACCCATTATTTACAAAATGATGCACAGTTTGGTTTCCGTCTCAGCTAGAAAATAATTCGTAGGCACTTAACGAGAGGAAGGCAGGTGGCATCGGTTTACACTTGAATTAGATTTATACATCCTTACCTTAGTTGCAAATGAAATATGAAGCAGCTGCATTTTTTTTCATGCATTTTATCTCCTATGAGTCAGACATAGTTTACTTAGTTTATTTGTTTATTTAGGGACAGTACATATTAATGGACATCTGTGGCAACAGATGTAAATATGTCGGACTATAGCTAACCAGCTCATTTGCATCCATAGTCCCTAAATACATAGACATAAATGCATCAATAGGGTTAAGTTTAAGATGAAGCTACAATACCAATTTGCAGTGATGCCATGATAAAGGTCAGAAGATATTTCAAAACACTTTATTTGCAAATATGCTCAATGTATTGCAACAGCTGAGTCACAAGATTAGCTCCTACAGGTGTGAGTAGACACAAATGGTGATTTCCAAAATAGTTTGGACACTACTTTAACTTTAGACACACTTTGTATAAGGTTTACATAAATTAAATTAAAGACTCAAGGGAAAAATCATATGGAAAGGAACATTCTTTCTATATTGAAAAATTTAGTGGCATTATTATCTACTGGAAATAATATTTCTGACCAACTGAAAGAAAGGAGTGAAAACTGAAAGCAAGGGAAAGAACAACAACCAGAACTTAACTGAATGACTGCTCAGTTCCGAATGGTACACAAAGATATGACCTGTAAGCAGAGAGAAGTTTTGTGATATCACTACATGGCTGCATGGGAAATCAAATAGACCAGCCTACACTGTAGATGTGTCACTCACTAAAAATGCTGAGTGTGGCGGTTCTAAACTGTAAAAATATCTCATCAACCTTGGGAATTACAAAGAAAAAATAGAAAAAGGAAAGGTATTTTGAAACATTTCGTGTTTTCTGTCTGTAAATGTTGATTTTACTTGCTAATCATTTTAATCCCATTAATTACTTTAGTCCAAAGGCTTGTCGCTGTTGCATTCGGTTGTACAGTATTATGGAAATAAGAGACTTCCGGCATGGCACAATGTTGAAAATGATGCCACTGTATCTTTCCTGAAAGTATCTCAGCACTTATGGTCAAAAATCCATCTGCACAAGACAATGATTTTATTTTCTACTAAATATCCAAAATATAATTTCATATAATATTCTGTCTAGAGGGATGTGTAGGGATTAGCAGAATAATAGAGAACAGTTAACACATAGTGAGTTGATCACTGGAGCAGTGTTGTTATGACACAACAGTATTTAACAACAATAGTCCATCTGCTCCGCCATGCCACAATGCTGCCCAGACGTTGTGGGCTTGAATGAAGAGACAAATATTTACCAACAACAAAGATTGTGAATTGCTCACAGTGCAGCCGAAGCAGCTTCTGCAGAGAGACACATTAAAATAAATACATAAATAAATCATTTGTCCATCTTTCCTTCAAACGAGGCAAGAAATTCATGATTTTACTAACAGTATTTGGTTGGATGGGGCTACTTCCTTGAGGTTGTCAGTTAAATTCATGACAAGAATAATGTCCAATGTGTTTGGAGCTTCACATCAAAATATCAAGTCAGTCAGAGGTTTGGAAAATGTCATAAAATGGTTTAAATTAGAGATTTATGTCCATAAAATCTTACAACAGTTCAACATTTTTTTCTTTGTGTTTTGTGTTTTCTAGTTTGAGTTATATTCCAGGCTATCACTACCAAATCAATAGTAATTTGTGATAAAAAAAAGATGCAAAAAAAAAGAGCAATTGAGTTTAGTTTCTACTAAATAAATTACATGTTTCAATGATAATGAATCACAAAGCAAATGACTGTCCAGACCTGAAGGATGAGAATTAGCAACCCAGCAAGATTGCTGTTTTGGCAAGGTACAGGTATGCTGAAATTAAAGTCTTGAGCATCACAAACCTGGCTAGGTTACCATAGTAACTCAGGCTGAGCATGTAACCTACTCCAGATTGAATTTAGGTTCAGAAATCTTTAAAGTGTACCTTTCCTTCCTAGGTAATATCTCACACACTGACATCCAACTAAAAATGACGGTGCATGCTGATGCCTGACATCACAAAACTGAAAGCTTCTGGTTGAGAGAAAATAAATAAGTCAACAGTCACGTTAAAAAAATTTCAATGAATTCTGAAGCGGAAAAATTATGGCAATTTGATTAGCAAACTGAAACAGAACAATGACATATTTTCAGCATGTCTATTAAGCAGTCAGTAACTCAAGCTGAAAATAATTCATTTTGTTTTGAATTCAGTGTTGAATTAAAAACTCAAAATGATGGAATTGCTCATAAATCTACTGTCATCAAAGATAATTTACAGTTACAGTGAAATAAAATATATGCTACTCATTAGTTATGCCTTTTGGAAGTCAGATTATTTTTTACTTATCTAACTATTCATAATAGGAGAAAGTGCAGGCTTCCATTTGAGTTTTTTAAGTGTTGAGAACATTTTACTAACTTTGCAAATTTCTAAAAGATATAGTTCAAGAGGGAGAAATATAATGACTATTTGGTTCTGCTTAAATGGAGCATGAACTGTCATGAGATCAGGACCCAGCAACTGAGTTTAGTTTGCACGTGATGTAAGCAGCCTCATTTTATGGCCAAACAAACAGCAGATTTTCTGTCTAGTATAGCAGAAGAAACAGTAAACTTACATCCTTAAAGACTCCCAAAGAAAATGCCTTTCCTCACGAAACAATCCTTTAAACTCTGTTATAGTGCTGACACACAGGAATGATAGGGACACCACACGTTTTATACCTATTATCTACAGCACATAGAAGCCCAAAGGATGGCTGTGATTACCAGGGCACAGGCTGCAGCCACAGACTACAGCCCTCTGATCGTCGGGGATTCCCAAGTCAGCTTGCAAGACAGATTGTGGTCCTGACCTCAGACTCTGTTTTGGTCCATGCTATAATCAGGATGTTCCCTATGCACAGGCTGTCAAGATGTACACTTTAGTATTTTTTTTTGTGTGTGTGTATGTGTGTGTGAAGCTTTGGTTATTCATATTATTGGAGTCCAAACTCATGTAAATCATACTTCCCCTTTAAAGTCTCCTCAGTTGAAGTGGCAGGCTCACACTAACACCACGGACTCTGGAAGTTACCGTTATAACTCTTCAATGTTTACTTGGCTACTTTCCATTAAGACCACAACATGAGCAGTTCAATACTGAGTAAAGCAGAGGTTCATCTATTCTAAGTCTGCAGCATCAAATGCCATTTTAACTATTCAGACAAGATAAGCAGTCAACACAGTCACCTTAGAATAACAGCAAAACCAACAGTGCTTTTTGTTCTGACATGCTGGGAAAATGTCTGCACATCACTGTTTGACGGATCTCTGGCTCAAATGAAACACAAAGTGCAAAGAAGAGTTCATTTTAAGTGAACTGCTTAGATGTGAAATCCCATAAGAGTGTTGCAGATATTAAATATTTCAGTCACCTTCAAGCTGTCGACTAAGTTAACAACGTTGTGAAGTAGTGAAACTTAAATTCTCATGGTGGGTTATTCCTGGAGAATTTAAGCTGCCATGAAGACACAGCATGTGTAGACTAATTGTGTTTTGAATCCATTGTTACAGTTTTTAAAAATAAAAAAAAAACATCATAAGAGTATCAGATGTATACAACCCGAATTCTAGAAATGAAAAAAAATGAGGACGGTTTTATGCACAGAATGAGTTTGACGTTTGCTACAGGTCTCATAGTCTGCACGGCGGCAACAAATGGCAAGAAAAGTTAAAAACAAAAAAAAAAGATTCAGCCAGGTGAACATCTAGCAAGTAATTATGTGAACTATCGTCTGGTCTGTAACATGATGAGCTATAAAATGGATGTCCTTAAGAGGCAGAGCCACCCGTAAGTAAAGATGGGCAGAGGCTCTCAAATCCGAGAAAGTGTGTGTAAAAAGATTGCGCAGTACTTCAAAAACAATGTTACTCCGTATCAAATTGCAAATGCTTTGCAAGTCTCATCATCTACAGTGCATAACATCATCAGACAAAGATCAGATGAGCTCTACACGTCTCCTTTATTGGATGCCTGTGGTCATGAGGCCCTCAGATAACCTCGCACATCCATACCATTGTGGCGCTGACATTATCACTGTCGGTTAACACAATCCTCCGTGCCATCTGCAGATGCAAATAAAGCTCTATCGTGCAAAACGGAAGCCATACTTGAACATAGTCCAGCAGCGTTGTTGTTTGCAGTTGGCAGAGACTCATCTGAAATGGACTGTTTCAGAGTGAGAAAATGTTCTGTGGTCTACATTTGACATTCTTGTTGGTAATTACAGACACCGCCTCATCCTGGCTAAAGAGAAGTGAGACCTTTCAGTGTGTTATCAGTGTTCGGTTCAGAAGCCTGCATCTCTGATGATATGGGGACGCATAAGCTTGCATGTGTTGGAAGAAACTATGAATGTTGAAAATGATATATATTGTTTTAGAGGAACATCTGCTCCCATTCAGAAGACATCTGTTTCAGAGGAAGGCATTGTGTATTTCTGTAAGATAATGTAAGAATATCTGGTGCATCATTAATAAAAAACTTTTTTTTTAAAAACACAACCACTCTTTATCGGCTGGAAACCTATAAAAATGAGATTGATTCCAACACCAAAACTCCAGAAACTCATAACCTTGATGCCCAGATGTCTTTAAATTGTTCTGAAAAGAACAAGATTCTACAGCATGGTAAACATGCCACGTGGCAACTAGTTTGAGATCTGTAGCAAACATTACAGTTAACAATATTTCATTTTGTGCAAAAAATGATCACATTTCTCATCTCAGTTAGACGTGTGTCATGCCGTGAACGTTCTGCCCTGAAAAAAAAAAGGCTCATGATATTCAAGGGTCTTTTATTTTTTATCACCAACATTTCTGGAATTCAGATTGTACAGTAGATTCACATTGTATGACTGAAACAGTTGTAACTCTGAGCTCTGTGACGGCAGCTCTGCGCAAAATAAACCCACAGAGCTTCCACTATCATCCCAAAATCATGTAAAACGTCGTAGTAGGTGTGTTGCACTCATGTTTACAGTGCACTGCTGGTGTTAAGGTTTGAAGAAGAAGGCTGCAGGCTGATGAGGCAGAAGGCAGACAGGTGCAATGATGATAGGTTCACTTAACCCAACTTCAGGTAAAACCAGGCAGACACAGATAACCGGTGAACCACATGGAAAGACAACAGAAAGACTATAAACCAAGAACAGAAACCCACAGACCGTAACATCTGGCTCCCGTGGTGTGTTGCCAGGTCGACGGCGGAGCTGCATTTCCACTTCACCTTCACAAAATGAACCAACTTTTTCTTAAGCTTCTTGTTCCATGGTAATTTCAGCATACTGCCCCATTCTTGCTGAAGTTGGCAACCAGGACGACACGTGTCCGTGATGGACAGTTAGCTAGCAAGTTGATCGTCCAGGGCGAATGCATTTTTGACCATTCATAATGTTTGAGTGTATATTCAATCCCCCTACTGTATATCACGGATTTTATGACTTAAGACCTGTTGTAAGAATCTTCAACAGGAGGCCATATAAAAGTAGTTTAACATTCATCCCCATAGCCTGATGAAACACAGTCCTCTGCCTTTTTACATAAGCAACCAATGTCCGGCACATAATTTGTTTCCACTTAAATCTCTGGATTAACCTAATCTGGACATCAAAATCAACAAATTAAATTCTATCTCAATCAGTAATTTATGGGATGGGTTTTTGTTCATTTGTTCACCACAGTAACGTGGCAGACATCAATCTAGCATCAAGAGTATTTGTGCACCATCACTGGTGCCATTAGTTTATTTGTCTCTTTGGTGTGCATTGCAGTGAAGCTCCAGGCACTGCATGGCTTTGCTTGACCTCACCTACCATTGCTTCACCCTGATTACTCACCAGCTGCTCCTAATTTGTCTGTTCTCTTTCACTAAAGATCCCCTGCCGCCGTATGTCCGTTTAAGTTTCGCTGTGCTTTTAACTGTTGGCTCTTAAGCATGATTTTCTATTTCTGATAAGCAGTGTGTGGACCTAACCTTTATCCGCCGTCTGCTCCCCATGCTTAGCGTCAGCAGATTTTCCCCTGTAGATTTTTAGGTCAGAGTAATCTGTTTCCCTCAGTTCTCATTGGCATTTGACCACCTCTTCTTCTATTCGCTCAATCCTTCTTCTTTCTAGCAGTATCTCAGTGGTAGAATCAAAACATGCTCCCAATCCTGACAACAGATTCATTTTTTAAATCTCAGCTGTTAAAATTTTGGATTCAAACTGACTCCCCCTATAAAACCAAAACAATTGGTGCTGTAGAATAAGTACCAAAAAAGCTACAATTCAATTGGGTAATAACTTGCAGATATACTTTTGAAACTTATATAGGCTTCCTAATTTGAGGGTCCTTATTATGCTGTATGTTTAAAAATACACACAGTATATTTGAGCTGTAATTACTAACTAAATGAAGGGAGTTGCTGGAAATAATTTGAATATAGTTCTAATGAAAAAGATAAGTCCATCTCTCAGTGTTATGTTATAATCACATGACCACACAGGGCATTATCACATTCAGTGTGCTTTTGCGTGAGGTTGTGTGATCATTTTCAAATCACTTTTAGAAAACTACTCGTATGTGCCTGTGTGGTCGATTACACTCAACAAGCTTAATGTAGTTCAGACAGAGGTCTAGAGAAGGCTAAAGAGGGATCATTGCATTCCGACTATGTAGCACCTGTGAAAGAAAAGCAATGTCTGTCTGCCACTTTTAGGCTTGGTGGATCTGTGACCTAAGTTATGATGGGCCAAGCCCGAGATAGCTGACTGAATATTGGCCGTTTGAGTGTGTTTGTAGAAAGGCTCAAGTAGAAGTGACAGCTTTTCCATTCATATTACAAAAGGTCAATTGGGGAGGAAAGCTCTGTTACTACTGCTCGTTCTCTTTATGTGTGCTGAGAGTGTCAACATTGCAACCCTCGACGGAATGCCATCGCGCGAGCTTACCCCACCCTTTGAGAAAGATCAATATGACAGATGTTACTGCATCAGAGCAGGTAATATTGAATAGCGAAGACGAATGGCACAGCGGGATCACTTTCATAGAAACGAAAAGCACAAATGATAAAGGAAGAAGACAAAAATCGTATTCGAGGTCTTAAATGCCAGTCACATACTGTAGATGGATGTAAAACCTGCTGTTTTTTCTGTGCTTCCAACCTCACCATAGATGTATAAAGCAATTGTTCTGTGAGAGAACTCACAATTTACTACACAGAACAAATTGCTGTTTGTCAGCACAGGAAATTACAAACTGCATCACTCCTTTTTTTTTTTTTTACAACACTGCATCATCTGGAGCCTGTCCTTCCTGGAGTCATGTGTTTAAACTATACAAAGTTCTCAAGATTTCCCCATGAATTCACTAATGGCTATGAAAAACAGTACCATGCAAAGAGTGTGACCCATGAGGAAGATGTGAACTCAGGGTGTACATGTGCCGTTGCCATATGGCGCCGTCATAAATAAAGAAAGAGCCACACTGAGAGGCAGGAGTGTGAACTAAGGCAGCAGATTTAAAAGCCACAGCCACGGCAAATCGATCAGGGAAAGGGAAAAGGGGATCTCACTCTGCAAGAACTGGGTGTAATCAGACATAACCTGGATGGGAACAGTAGAATACAGATCAGAACATCATGTCCAACTTAGTCCTTTCCTTCACTGTAGAATAAGATGCACATCTCTCACCGCAGCAGCGGCACAGGTCACACCTCTTTGTAAGGTTCCTTGTCAGTCTGACATACAGCACAGCTGGTGCTTCATCCAGCCGGAGCCGAACATTTTAATGTGATTCTGATGGAATTCTCCAGTGGATCGTGTGCATAACTGCAATCAAAAGCCTGTTCAGTTTCCCATTCAGACCAAAAGATTAATACAAAATTGATTTTTTTTTCAGCAATGCAGCAGCTCTGGTGTGATTTTTTTTTCTTTTCTGAAGCTCTTTGTCTGCTAATTGTATCTGCTTTCTGAAATTAAGATTTACTACCTTTTTATAAAACCTGAGACCATATTCGTGGATAAAAACCTAATTATAAGTATAGTCTTTGTCAGCTTACAATATTCCCAGAAATTGTTCATACAGTAGTTTTCAGTTGACAGCCTTTTGATTTTGCTGCTTATCTCTTTTATGATCACATAAATACATATTTTTTTGACAGTAATTTCCTATTTACCTCAAACGTAACTTTTAAATCATGTTTGAATATGTCAAACAAATAAGGAATTAATCAGTATAAAGAAAAGAAAAGTCACGCACTGCTGGTGTTTTCATCAGACAGAAGGAAAGTTAGCTTAACATTTGCTTAGTTAATCTTTCTGTTCAGAAAACTGACTTTACCAAGGGCTGGGGTTATATCTTTCTTTTATGATTTTTTGAATAAATTTTAATGCCTCATCAAACCCTTAGTAAAACTTTCAGGCAGTCTCTGAAACATGTACCACAATCTCTTTCCAGAAGATGTAACATCAGAGATAGCCCACAGCACAAAATGTAGGCGACAGCTCAAAAACTAATTAACAGTAATGTTTTCTATTCTGGGATCAGACAGCTCTTTTTACCCTTGCAGTCGCTCTAAGGGCAAACGGGAGGGCATATATAAGTAAGTGCTTCAGGGAGGCAGCATGGTGAACTTCAGGAACTCTCCCAAATCCTCTTGTGGACCCACAGCTTTTGCTGTTCTGCATCTTTGTAATCCACATGTGTTTACTTTTTCTGTGAAGAAGGGAGATGACAGCAACATTATCCTCACTTCATTACAATTTAATTTTGCTTCGTGCTCTAAAACTACAGGTTTGGTGTAATATTTTCAATAACCTTTTCCCCCTTTTGCGCAATCTTGTTTATTTATTAATGCCATGACTATGGTGGAGGAATTCGTTTTCAGGGTTATTGTGCGCACTTGTACGGATGAAAAATTACATTTAAATCTTGAATGAAGCAGCCGAGTATTAAGGCAAGAAAAGCTGCATCACATAAAATCGTATAACAATGATCTTGTTTGGTGTAGCTAACTGATTGTCCACTTTAAATGCAGAGGAATGATGATGAGATAAAAAAAACTAGATTAATTTTGTGAAGTGCAAGTTAAAAGGCAGCGCTGCGTGTGTTGGTGCGGTGGAACACCAAATCAGAGTGGACTGAAGGGCAATGTTAATAATCTCTTTTGTCAAGAGCTAATGCTGTAAAGATAAGAGGGATAAGAAGGCCAAGCATTCACTGAGAGAAACAAAGTTTAAAGATTAGGTGGATGTTGATGAATATTTTTTTTTGTAGAACCACAGTGATGGAGAGTTGAGGATCACCGCCACCACCTTACTATTTTTTCATCTGTTACTTGTACAAACTCCCATAAGGACACCTGCCATGAAAATGTAAGCTGCACAATTTATAAACATTGAATATCATTCTTACTGGTCACTGCTAAAAGACTTTTGCTTTTTCGACAGGGCACGAATAAAAGAGTTGATCTGAAGGCTTGTGCTTGTTTTCATAAAATACTCTGTGAAGAGTGAAGGAAATAATAACCACTTAAAACCAGGGTTTCGTAACATGTATGTGATATTAACAGATATGATAAACCATGAAATTCAGCGTGGAATTTACAGAAATAATGCAGTTTAGAAACTGTGAATCAACTTGAACTGAACTACTGAAACAGCAAAACAATTTGAACTGAGAGAAGAATGAAGAACTTTTAAAAAATCAGCAAATTGGAATTTATTGGGAGTTTATTTGGACAGTAAATTTTGAACATCTGTTGAATTATCTATCTGTCAGCATCAACAGTTATCCCCTTTCTTTGGGGTCACTTTTTTCTCGTCTGCCCGTCCGTGAGGTGGCATTCAGTCCAAGTCTAAAGCATATATTCTTTGATGGTTCACATCAGTGCAGAGTTTGTTGATTCTGGGGAAGCTGAGTCGATCCAATGAACTTTGTTGCTCTTCTGAGAATTGAAAGAAGTTCAGAAAAATGACGTTGAACTCTTACAATCGCAAAATTATGGAAAAACTTTGGTGTTAAACTTAATGGATTAATTAGTTAAAAAGAGAAAGCACAGATGTTGCTTGAATATCTCAATTTTGACATATTAGAAATAAGGCAGAATGTGATTTGGCTTTCACAAACAGGCTACGCGTGCAGTTCAAATAAAACAACGAAAATAATAAAACAAAAAAGACAAGAGGACTTGTACAAAACTAGAGCACGACAAAGACAGAAGAAAACTTTTCAGAGAGGAGAATCTTTTCAAACAAAATTGCTCATAAATCCAAACTAGCCAATCAGATGCTTCTTCCAGATGTGCTAATGAGGTGATATTCTTGCCTCAGAATGAAGAAATAGAAAAATAAAATTCTGCATCTGAATCAATCTGAATAAGGACTGTAACTTTTCCCTGTTAACCAAATACACCACAAAATCAGTTACACATTAATATTAAATGTCTGGGCAAAGTCTCTTCCTGTGTAAGGTGATTAAGTATCATTTCTGGTTTTGTTTACCGAGCAGGAACAAGACATTTCAGAATAACACAGTAATAAGAGAACGAGTTAGACATCGGAGAATAGCCTATTTCACTTGATGCTCATGTACATGGACTAGTGGCATCATCAGGTGCAAGATTACTTATTGTTTCCCTAATAAATTGCATATTTATTGAATGGTCTCTGAATATCACAGAAGCACAAGCATCCCATCAAATCAACCCAGATTGCATAAGGATTACCTCATGTCAGATTTACAGTAATTATATTTTCATACAGATTCAAACTTATGCAATATATGAATATTTATCTTACTGTGATGAGGATAGCCAAGAGAGATTGAAGAGAATAGGTCGGTGAACTGTGGATTTAAATTCATTTGGGCGTGCATTCCTGTGTGCTCTGTGGTTACTGGTCTATAGAAGACAGAAGACAAATGTCTGAAATGTGTATATTAAAGCTTAAATCTCAAAATTCTGATTGGAAGATGGTCAAAATTAGTGCAGTTTGGTCATGTTAAACTCAGCTGTATTTCCTGCATGTTAGAATCTATCAATCTATCAGTCATCATCTTTGGTGGATATTTTCCCAAGCATCTCAAAGCAGGACAAAACTGTTCATCTTATAGTTTTACAATTTTGTATACTTGACAGATGTTTAAATCAATGCTGATTGCCTGGGTGGTTGATAACACATTTTTTCCTTTGATGCCACAAAATCACATTTCTGCTGCGTTTGAATTTGAAAGGCAGAACTATTTCAGTAGTCCTTAAATCAAGCCTGCTGAGCAGGTTATTTTCTTCTTTCCAAATATGATGCCTCCTGGAGAGCAGAGTCCCAAATCATACTTCACTCATGATGTTTGAAAGTTTGATTGAAGCATGTTTGTTAGCAAATACACTATAGCTATGCTAATATTAATCATTTAACAGAAAATATTTGTTATAGCTAATAACAGTTATTTTTTTATTTTAACTTACTGCATTAATATACATGAGTGGTGTAAATCCAAATTCATGTAAATCCACTGTAATTTTATAGCTGTTCATTAGTGATTCCATTTTCACGCCACTTTATACTTGTGTCATCACATTTATGTGCTACATGAGTATGATATGCAAAGTATTTTTTCTATTCACTAATTTCACTAAATGGAAGATTATTTGACTAAATGGATTTTTTTCAAAAAAGTAGGTGGTATAATTAGCCACTGGGTAAGGCCTGCATTTGGAGGTGATTAGTGGTGGAAGCACTACTTCAGTACAATTTCACCAGGGGGACTTTTTCACTCTTTTGCTACTTTGGTTTAGTTGTTTTTAATTCTTGGACTATCATTGTTTTGTGTTAAAAATAAACCCTCTCATGGGATTATCTGTATGATAGAGTGCAGACCTCTGTCTGCAACAGATTTTCCTTTCATCTGTTGGGTTACCAACCAGGCTGTTGTGTCGTGCAGAGTTAAAATATGCCCCTTTTTTTTTTTTTAATTATCATACATTTGTCCTGTTTAGCCCCAAAACACACAAGATGTGTTGCTTTATTTCTGTAAAGGATTAGATGTTTCAAATACCATTTAGCTGCTGTGTTAGCAGTAGGTCATTTTGTTCCCATGAGTTAATGCAGAAAATCCCCATGAATTTGGTGTGTTCATGTGCAATGATTGGTTTGGGATCTGAAAAGTATGGAGGCCAGGATAACCCTCTGGGCTCTTTGTGGTGCTTCTCAGGCTGATGTGGAGCAGTTTTTCTGAAATGGCTGAGCACCTTGTCCTGCTGCAGAATTTGCTGCCTTAGGAGAAACCATAGTCATGGGGCAGTGGATTGGACAGACTGGATTTATAGCCAACATTTTTCCAAGAGAACATTGGACTGACTACAGTAAGTGACTATTGTAAAAAGGCTCACCTGACATTTTTTTTTGTTTGTTTTTTTGCTTTTTTTGTTATTTTGCATTTTTCCTTGTCATTGTTAAAGTAGGTTTGGTGAACAGGACTTGAGTTCATTAAAGATAAAATCATTTCAACAAGAATTATATTCAATGTTTATGAATTATTATTTAACTTGCTCAATTTTTTGCTAATACTTATTTTCCCTGCATTGTGTATCAAATTATTTTAAATAATTTCCTAGAACCAATTTTTTTTTTTTAAATGAATACCAATCATGTGCTACCCCACTACTGAACTTTATAGGTTTGCATGCTGAAGCACCCCTTCTCAAAACTAACTCAGCATCCATTTTACACCCTACTCCTCTCTGAGTTCTTTTTTGCTAGGTACTGTAAAGTCAGTGCTTTGTTGACATTCGTCTTACCTCAGTCACTTTCTCTCCCTCTTTATCTCGTAACCTATGATACAGCAATGTCTTCTTGCATTTCTCTAATGAATTAGCCACATGTACATCCAAAACAGCCAGTATGTTAATAGCAGTTGTTAATGTGTGACATGGTGCAATAAAGCAACATGTTGCTGTAAGGTTATTCTCCAGGCAACAAAAAACAAAAGTTGTAAAGTGTGGTTTCTCAGCCTTAGGATGCTTCAAGGTAGTGACTGCTTCAGGAATGTGCAGAATGTCTGTACGCCATCAAAATGAGTCAGAAGCAGTGGCGTGCACAGGTAGACGTCACGTGGTGCTGGAGCACGTGCCCTTGCCCTCTTGACCGAGTAAGTGCCCTTAACAGAGTTATTATTAAGTCATCATTATATTGTTAGTAATACGTTTGCGCCCCCCAACCCGCTCCCCCTACATCTAGGTCCCTAAA
>JAVQJG010050517.1:0-13026 GCA_036024015.1 Craterocephalus amniculus | reverse complement strand
CGTTCCAGCAGTTTTCCTTGTGATCAGATCTTCTAGTGTATGACCCCATTGCTTGTCCTCTTGGTTCCTGAGTTTTGCCTGACCCCTTTTTGGTACTTCTGCACTTCTTACGGACTGATCACCTGTTGCCGACCCTCGCATTGAAGACCTGTTCAATCATCATTCTGTGTCCTGCGTTTGAGTCCATTTCCTGAGCCATTCCTGACAATGGGATTTAAGAGAAGGGTGCAGACCCTGATGTCGAGGTACTCTGCTAATGCCAACGGGACATTTCTCAATGTTTCTTTGACTTATACATGCTGGAAACCTTAGTTACCCTGCTGACTTGAAATATAAGTACATTTGAAGCTCTACAGAAATCATTATAGAGGTGGAAAGAAACTTACAGTACCTGATCAACCAGGCCGAACATGCTTTGACAGAATACTTTTAAAAAAAAGACGCAAGGGCCTGAAGCTGAACCGCTGTCTATATCTATATATCTGTGTTAAACTGTTTCCAAACTCTTTCCAAATCCTGTTGGAAGCATTTCAAAGACATCCTTTGCAACGCTTCAATATGACGTTCAATAGGAAGGCCTTCAGTGCTGTTACTTGCTTGGTTTTAGAGAATCTATAGTTTCCTGTTTTTCCCAAACTGAAGAAAGCACAGAGGTAAACACTTGATCCACAGCCGTGTCCGCCACGTTGAATATTTTGATCTAGGAGAAAACGCTAGTTCCTTGTTTTCAGTATGATGCACTGCAAAGGTGTTATGTAATTGGTACATCCTAAAATTTGACATGGAAATGATTGGGTACGGCTCTGGTGTCAGGCCCTCCTGCATTTGAACAGAATGCAGAAGGATCTGCTTGGCTGGGCTAGAAAGAAACAAGTTCTCATCCTACAAACTCTCAAAACACAGCTGGCATGTTAATCACTAAAAGAGGCCGCCCATTTCAGCAGCTACCCAACCTACTGTTCTTTACTTGAAGCAGTTGTCATATTGCACTTTGAAACCTAATCCAACCCTGGCAAAAGTTTAAAAAATTTAGCTAAAAGTTCAGCTTGTGATGGTGTTATTTTGTCTCTAAAACTTGACACCAAATTTCTTCCATCCATTTTCTGAATTGTTAAATCCAATTCAGGGTGGCTGGGACATGACAACCAATTTTAAGATTTCTGATTCTTCATTTTGTTTTGTTTTTTGTTTTTTGTTAGTGTGTTTTGTTGTTAACTTGTTTGTTAACTTTGTTATTTTTGTGAATAAAACTTAAAAAATGTTAATAGACTTGAACTTTAGAAGGTGTGCCTGCTGTTTTCAGCTGAAAATGTTTGTATAATGTATTTAATCTTTTTCTGTTAAATATTGTTAGACTAAGCCTTTTTACATATAAATAAAAAATCCTGTTTATTTTTTCATTTGGCACCACACATTAGAAGATGTTTTATTTTTAATTGTTTTGTTTAATTGAGCTGGAATTTAACAGAATTTATTTATTTATTTATTTAAACCAAATATCTATCAGAGATTATCAAACTATCTATGATTTAGTAGACCCTCTTTAGCTAAATCTTTTAATTTTTTGTTAATGAGTTTAAGAAGTTTGGTTAACCCAAAATTTAAGTGTAATAAATGAGTAAAACAGACATACTGCAACTGGCTTAAACTTGAAAAAAAAATGGTTTGACCCAAAAACAGAATATATTTGACTGAAACAGCAAATTACGTAAAGCTGAAATCAACTAATTTAATTGTGTGGAAATGATCATGATTTCTAAAAGTTTTTTCCACAACTAATTTTTTTGAGTGTACATGTGCTGTGTTTTACTAATCATGATCAGTGCATTGAATGGGTTAGACTTTGTTTGCTAAGCTAAACCTCATTGTTTATTGGAACATAGGTATTACAATGATTGTTTAAATTTGTGAAACCAAATAGTGGCCTAAATCAGGTAAAGAGCTGTCCAAGCCGCACAGTAAGGTAAGTCTTTTTATTTATTTTTCTGGCCGCAATAAACATCATTTCACCTTGAATCTTCTGGCAAAACTTTAATCATTTTTAACCTTTTGCAAGGATTAGATTCCCAGGTTGTTACTCGTGTGTGGGTAGAAAGATTGGAGTCCGATCCAAAACAGAGTTTACTCTTATGTGTAACAGACATTTTTGTCGACTCATTTTGGCCTCTGGCGTATTTGGCTGGAGGGAAATGGTATTTTGTCATATTACAGAGTCTTACCAACAGAAATTAAACTGCCATTCTACTTGCCAGGAGTAGGAGCAGAACTGGCATATTAAAAGACCACTAAAGGTTAGGACTTCGCAAGGGAATTCTCTGGAAGCAACATCACAAAAGAGTTGCAAAAACAGTCTGATTAAAGGACCATAATAATGAGGAGGAGACAGAAAGATACTGTAGGCAGAGAATATTCAGTACTTCTGACATTTGTAATTTTGTTGGCATGCACAAAAAAGATGTCGGGCTTTCTAAAGATCACTTTGATTTACAGGCTCTGAAGTCCTCTAGTGTGGTGTATAGGCTGCTTGGAGGACGAGAAGGACCAGTAATTGCTTGTGGGACCTCATGCAGCTTCATTTCATGGCCACACTCAGATTAGCTGTTGTGTGATAGTGTCATTCTGCCATGGAAAATGATATTACACAAACACATCACATAGTAGAATGCACACAAAATGGATGAATAACTCAAATCAAAAGCCAAAACATATCCATCCATTACAGTCCTAAATAGTGAAGTCAATTCTGAGTCAACACAGTTTTAAAAGAAAATTGAAAAGCAGAAGAATAATTCATTATCTTACCTCAAAGCTGTAAACCTTCACGTCGTAAATATTAAAGCTTGTAGCAATATGTCAGTAAAGGTGATATCTACAATAATTTCAAAACAGTTGACAGTGTAATAATACGAAATAAATTCTTTTGCAAATAAATACAGGTTGTTTAAGAAAAATGGCAATGTAAAAGTCTGATCCATTGTCAGAGTCCTTAAAACACAAAGCTGACAGCAAGGGCAAATCTTCAAGTAATGGATCCCTCTAAAAAACTCGTTCAGACCAATCAATATGTGACAGCACTTAAGATTCCTTACACTGGTCTGACATTTATTTTGGGTTCGCCAGAGCTACACGATGCACACAGAATAGTCAAGTGAAGAGACAATCTTTTAACTTTTCACATCTTTGATTCTTAATTAAGCCATTTTTAAATGAAAATCTCAAACACTAAATACATCAGTGTAACCGTCTTTTTTTCTTATGGAGTTAAGGGGAAACCACAGTGTGTCTTCATGTTCTGTTTCCAAATGAAACAATTTTTATGATTATTCAACTTGTCTTTTCGCATTCTATTTGTAAAAGCGTATACACAATGTGCAAACAGCTAGCCTAACTTGTTTCTGTACAGAAAGATTCATTCACATATAATTCCACTGTAAAAGACAGGTATACTGAAGTGCATCTGACATTTTAGCATGTGTAAATAAACTGTTAATGCACTTATTCTTTAAGATAAATTGCTGAATTCCTGCCATCTACAACGGTTTGTTATCATAAACTTGAAAGAGACTATAGAATTAACACATAGCTATGAAAATGTTGCACAACAAAAACTTTTGTTTCCTGATTTTTTCAGAGGAAATATTCTTTCACTCATATAAAAGAGGTCAATATAAGGAAGAAGACTGTTAGATAATAAGACTGATGCTTCATCTGTGGAGCAATGACATAAGTAAAAGAAGGAAACGGGAAAGAATGGGTGCTTTTTCCCCCATAGTTAGAAGTGGAGGTCAATACAGACTTGTCCCTCCAATGTTGGTCATGTATATAACATATGCCAACAACTGGTGAGCACACAGAGAAGGAGTGCATTGCACATTTGTAAACTATTTGAACTGAGCATCTCATGATTTTAAACTCAGTGTTTTTACATACTCTATATTGTCTGTTATAGCATCAGTGCATAAAACTGAAAGTCATGCTGTGCTAGGACATGATTCTTATTTGACCAGACCCATTCGAAAACTCAGATGAAGAAACCATAATTTACTATATATAACAATGTTACTATTTTTTTCCTCCCCATAACGGTGTATATGTGTTTAATTTAAAGCTAAATAAATGTATCCAAATGTATAATTCATCAACACTTAAAAGATCATAACTCTAAGGTGACAGTAATTGTTAAAGGTGCAATATTTAGAATAATAAGATGATAAGAGACTGAGCAATGGCAAGCTTTATGGCTGTCTTGGGGCCACTGCTGATTTAGTAAATGTAATCACACACCTATTGTCTATGTTCAACAAACACACAGGTTAACGGAAGTCTTTAATGCATCATCCAGACACACACTTACTTAAAAGATGTTTAAGGTGCCATATCTCTCCAGTATTCTGTCGCAGCACAGACTTCTTAATAAGATCCCACACCGTATTGAGTAATGAAATAATTATTTCCAAGACTTATTGAGCTCACAAATGGAACAAGCATTTGTCTTTATTACAATAAACCTTCTAAATTACACCTAAGAGACATATTAGCTGGTTGTAAACAGGTTTATTATAAAGCAATAAGTCACTGAGCTATGACCAAGAACAAAATATGGGTTTTACTTTGGCTAAAGTTACTTGGCTAAAGCTGTAATAGATTAATTCTTGGTTGAGTGTTATATTCTGTTTGTTTTATATGTGACATAGATTCAGGGTTTAATGCCACTAAACTGGAACCTCCAACAGAAGTAATAGCTCTTGTGCAGTTGATCTTTTTGGAATTTAAGACAAATAAAAATCATGGAACCCGGTTGATCGATGAGTTTGCATTAGTCTCTATCTTGGGAACAGGCAGAAATAGAAGCAAAGATTGCATCAGCCTGTATTGTTAAGGTCTTGAGGAGCTGGTGATCAGTCTCCTTTACAGAGGCGGTCAGCAGACTGAACTTCCTGCCTGAACATATCTGAGTTCAGCTGAAGACTCACATGCTCACAGTAGACACCTTCTTTCCAGATAAAATGTAGGTGGATTAATTTCTAATGTGTAAGTCTCAAGTGTGCAGTCATGAAAGCAGGAAATGGCAACAACTGAACTGATTATATCACATGTACCACCTGCATGTAACACAGGTGAACTTTCTTGGTGAAGAAAATCCCTCCTGTCTTCTTGCCTGCTTTTCTGGAACAGTTTTCTTTGATTATGGAGCTTCTTACAATCCACTATAGACATGGAAGATATCTCATGAAAGAAAACAAACAAATCTTTACAACTAATTATAATTAATGTGCCATTATCAAGAAATAAAGATTGGCTCCCCTGTAAGAAATCTTTGTATTTTGCTTGGAGATTTTATCCTTCTTACAGTAGCATCAGCATGCTGTATTCCATTTTGTTCGCTATTACACCTGCAGTTACATCATGGACCATTATGATTTTATATTCTTTCATATTGATTATTTCATATGACTGTGCTTGACCTTTTTGCAGTCTGATATAGGCTAATGGACACTGTTACAATTCTACAAATATTTCATATCTTATTCAAAAGTGATTTGTTATATTCTGTGACAGACTGGCGACCTGTCCAGGGTGTACCCCACCTCTCGCCCGTTGATAGCTAGGATAGGCTCCAGCACACCCGCGACCCAATTGGATTAAGCGGTTCAGAAAATGGCTGGATGGATGGCTTTGTTATATTTTTGTATACAAAAATGGCTGAATATAAACATTTGTATGTTGTAAATACAAATGTTTACATTTCAGATTACATTTCATAAATTCATCTGTGATAATATTTAACCAATTTTAATACAGCTTCAGCTTGTTTTGTCTAACAGATCGGTTAAGTAGCTCTTCATGGAAACAAAATGAAAACATTTGACCTGTATAGTAATGTTATTTCTGATAATAAGAAAGAAAAGCAATGTAAATAGTCTCCTGTACCTCACAAGTTTAGGAAATACCATATCTTTGATGCTTATACTGGGAAGTGTTGGAAGTCCAGCTGCTTATTGTATGACTACCCTCTTGCAGCAGATCATGGAAAGAGAGAACAATTAAACTTGAGGTTGCAAAAGCGGAGTAGAACACCTCTATCCCCACTGGATTAGCCTAAAATTTCACGGAAAATATTTAACTAATCGATTGTTTGATTACATGAATGTAAAAATATTTCCTTTATCATACTTTGATCTCCCAGGCCCTAGCAGGTCCCCCCTGATACGTCAGACATGGTGAGTGATGTAAACCCCAACCATGACCCAAACTGCCAGCATTTTTGCCATTACCACGATGAAAATAAAGATTTGAAGTTTGTTGACACAAAAACAGAGTTACACACAGAGCTAGCCAGTGGCAGCTGTCTATGATGTACACACACATTCTGTTGACTGACAAAAAATGGCTGCTTGGTAACACAATCTTTTTTGGCCATATTGGATGATTTCCAATTACAGACCCATGTTTTAAAACTGATAAACATCCACATTCACATAGGCTGTTTTCATC
Organism: Craterocephalus amniculus; assembly: GCA_036024015.1. Taxonomy (NCBI): domain Eukaryota; kingdom Metazoa; phylum Chordata; class Actinopteri; order Atheriniformes; family Atherinidae; genus Craterocephalus; species Craterocephalus amniculus. The sequence continues at coordinate 6,531 of JAVQJG010050517.1, read as the reverse complement.
CATCAGAGGAAACGATGCCAACTGTGATTAATCCAACCATGCTCACAGTGCCAGTAAAATTGCGTTCAGTTCGACTATGACACTGCAGTAATGGTGCCATCTCTGGAGAGAACAACACATAAATCAACCAGCGGATTAGTCTATAGACAGTGAATAATGAAAGACCTGCAAAGACAGGATGAGGGGAGGTATGGTGATTTTACTAGGGTATGTGCCTCTTCTAATTTGTAGCTGTAAGTTTTACATCAATTGATGCCCAAAGGACACATGGGGCCCTTTATACAGATGGATTAAAAATGTCAGAATACTGGAGCTGGGACATGCTCCTCTGGGGTGATTTCAACAAAACTGCAGCTTTTTTCTGGAAAGTTGACATCAGGAAATAGAATGACTTCTTGCCTGTTGGCTTCTTTCCAATGTGAGCATTCATAATAATGGTTAGGGCAGTTCAACAACAGCAGTTTGCCACCACAGTTTGATGCTCTTTGATTTCTTTTTCTCTTTTTCTTTTGAAGAATAAAATGATGCTATTTCTTATCACATCCCTAAAATAAAAGGAAACTGGAAATAGTCACCAAGGAATATTGTGTCAAGAAGATAAAAGCTGGATAACATATTAGAAGCTTATTTTATGCATTCAAAAACATTTGTTTGGCATGATTAATGCTTATTCAGTTTTTAAATACTTCCTTCTTCCACTCCGTTTTATGTGTTATCCTTTTGATTATTGTGAATAGAAATATCCCAGTGGATAAGTCTTAAATTGACAGAAGTCACTTTAAACAGTCTGTGATCTACTTAGCTCATATGGGTGTCAACAGGTGAAGGGCCCAAACTAAAGAACATGGTAATCAGCAGTGAAAGAAGTGAAAGTAGCCTTAATAAAGTCTGAAACAAACTTAATGCCTTAAGTGATAATAAAATTGTGTTTAAACAGTATTTCCAACCTAGAAAAACTAATAGGTCTACTACAGTAGTAGTACATTAAACCAATGTCGGACAAAAGATTTCTTTGTTGTTGTAATTATGATTTTGATAGTAATATCAAAGTCATTTAGCCAGTCAGTCAGTGAGAGGCCCCAGAGAAATCTCCAGAGAAGATGAATTTCTGCATTTGACTTTAAAAGACAACAAATTGATTCTTAATCTCAAAACATTTTGGGATTCAATACCATTGAAAAGAAGTAGTTTTCTAAACTATGAAAACAAAAATCACTCGAAATTGGATCCAATTAATATCAGCTGAGATCAACAGATTCAACAGAAAATAAAACTTTAATTTTATGAAAAGCAAAGGCAGTCTTGTAATGTCAACCAGAAATCATATAATGATTAAAAGATTAATACATAAGATTAATAAACAATGATGTTATCAGATTTGTTCGGCACCATGAATTCCATTTCGCAGAGAACACACTCAGCACAGAGCAGATGCTTTTGTCACTCTTGCCACTCAAACTTCTACATGTAAAAGTGGTTCCATGGTGGAAGGTTCAGTCACTGACCCCAACAAGTGCTTTGCATGAATTTATTTTTGAGAGGGACCACTAATGCTGAACTAAATTTATCCTTTCTAATTTTGTGAAATGTACTTCAGCTCTGCAAAACATCACAGAAACATCTGCAGCAGACAAAAACCTAACATACGAACATGCTATCATAAAAATGGAACTGTAACTTACTGCTTTGGGAGGATAAGCTGGACCGAGTGTAATGCAGCTGCACTTTTACTGTTTTGCATTTTACTGTTCAACTTTTTCAACTTTCTTGTGTCCATTGTCTGAGGGTATCATTTTACTACTGCCTCTTGACAGCTAGCCAACTGGTGCCTATGCAAACACAGATAACACACACATACAAAAAAACATTAATAATTTTTAAAAGTATAAAAAGTTTCATTAAAAGCCTAGTTCTGGATCTAGGTCCACTGTTTCAAGTTGCTTCTTGATATGGACGAACTGTTTTTACTTTGTAAAACCAACACGTGGTCAGCGAGCATTTCTGTGACACCTCAGTGAAGTGCAATGGATTCTACAGCAAAAACGTGTTGTAATTTCAGAATGCATGTCCCCAGCCTTCAGCATTAGCTTGTTGGAGCGTTTCTTGATTTCTTGAATAAATTATTAACCGAGATTAATCATGTCTCTATTAATCATTTAAATTTGCAAGAAAGATATTGAGCAAATTGCAGATTAATGCATATTAATGCAATCTAATTAATTCAATTCATACAATTAAAATAAAACCAAGAATCTTTTTTTTCACCCAAAAGACCAAATCTACAGTATACTGGACTGTAATATAAAGAAAGCACACAGGCTGTCTCTGTTTCACACATAGATATACGTGCTGTGTAATATTGGCACAATCCAGCGAACCCAAAGTGGCAGCTTGAAATGTTGTGTTTTTGTGCTTTTTTGAGCCATCTGTCTCACTGATGAAGACCTTTTGAGCTGTCCCTATTGTACTGTTCCCCACACAATGCGCAATACACTTTCTGCATCAGAGTTAAAACACTATCCTTCAGTGAAAACTGTTCACGTAAAGAAAAGTATGAGTTGTAGAGAAGCCATTACATCAGGTGCACTTAAAGAATCGCCCTGATAATAACTGCTTAAGACGGGGGCTATTCCTGAGCTTTCTTTTAGTCTGTACAGTACATGTCTCTTGAGAGGAGACAGCAGATCAGTACACTGATGCTGGTTGGATGGGGATGTGGGTACGGAGCGGCAGAGATGAGATGAGAAGGCTGCAAGGAGGAGAGGGGGAGGAGGGTGGCATTGGCGTACAAACAAATACCTCTTTAGAATTCTACACAGCACTCCGCTGCAGCGTGTTTGGTTTCCAGGCAGCACTGCATTATTAATACACCCATCTCCCTGTCCCCCCAAAGCATAGAGAGTAGGGTGGGGACAGCGAATAGGGAAGGGAACAAATTGGGGGGTTAAAAGAAAGAGAGCAAAGTTTTACCTAAAGGTTGGTAATTAGTACAGCAGCTGCATTCCTGTTTGATATTAAAATGTTGAGCGTTAAAGGGAGTTTAAGATTATGTGTGCTATATCTATTGCCCCTAATTTGCAACACATTTAATGACTTTGAGGATAAGGCTGGCATTAGTTTTCATCTTTTTTTCTTATATTCAACAAATCCCATCAAAGGGTTTCACCAAAAGCTTGTTTGTACTGTGTTTCCACAGTGTTTCGCTATGAAGCTGATTCCATTAGGCCAATCCAAGAAAAGTTCACTTAGTAAAAGGGTGATGTATTTCATATGATTGTAAAAGAACCAAAGTCCCTGCTAAGAGAAATGTTTTTTAAAATCAATTATCAACTATACACAACATAGCTGGAGAACAGTATGAACTAATACAATCAGATTATAAGTCATTAGAAGTGCAAAGCAAACATAAAGAAGTATTTAGACATTACAACAGTGATTAAATAACTGTATTCTATCTCACTCGTTGGACTGCCTCAGGCTTTAGTCCTATTTTTAGACTGCATATTCTGTTATGAGTGCCTGAAAGCCACAAACCTTTATTTTAACCCTCATCTTATTTGTTTTTGTGTCTCTGTGTGTTCTTTTTCTTCCACTGACCTGCAAGCATTTAGATCAGTCACCAAGAATTTCGATTTTCTTCCTTCATAATTTTTTCTCAGGCAGGAAAACATTCCTGATCTATAAAGTTATTTTAGGATTTTTAGTTTATTATTATCAAAACTTTGTGTATATTTTAAGTTTTTCCTGCAGTCCTGCATCATCGTTCTGTCCCGCAACTAAATTTGTGTCCATCACAATAAAATCGGTCATCACTATCTACTGGAAATGTTTCTGCCAGAATTATGTAATCCCTTATTAAAGAAGACTGTTTATTTAGCACATTTCTGTGAGATAAGTTTGCTGGGCTGTAAATTGAAAGTCATGAATGAGACATTAAATTCTGCCTCTTAAGTTCAGCAGCTTTTTCATGGACTTTGCCCTAACAATCTTTCAATGTACTTGTTTCGATGCACTGATCTCTGAAGAATTATGGATTTACTTTGAAAGCTGTTTCCAAGTATACAAGGATTGCGTCTCACAGGGAGTGTTTGATGTTTGTGAAGAACTGTGTGAGGGGAGTGTTGTGCTTTGTTTTTGTGCGTGTAAATGTGGGTGTATGATTGTGTATAAAATAAGTTACAATGAGGTGTGCGTTTTTAAATTGCTATTATCTTTGGTTCATAAAGGCTTTTTACATTTTCTTAAATGGATATGAATGAATGTTTTTAATTTGTAAAGCACTTTGTGTTGCCCTGGCAGACAAAGTGCTTTGTAAATAAAATCTAATTTGATAGTAACATATTGTCCCTATTTTAAGAAAACAAGTCAGGCTATATGCGGTTAAATTAGATTTGGCTTTATCAAAGAGCAGGACTCAGAGATAATGCATTATTCAAGGTGAAAATGTCTCTTTTTTTAAAATGCATAAAAACTAAGCATGGTTTCAACATAGAGTGGGGCAGAGGATCTGTGTTTTTTTAGTATATGCATGAGAGGGGTCCCCATGGAAAATAATCACAGAACGGTTGGTCGAGCTTGCTAAATTGAAAGGCATTTTTCTTTTCTAAATCTTGCAGACATTAGTCTTTATTCTTGATGTGACAGCACATCACAACTCTCTGAATGTGTCTACAGATGTTTAGGTCTGAGTATATGACTACTCCCAGGTTTCTGGCTCTGTCTGTGGTTTCTGACTTAGGTGTCTGAATTTTAGTACAGACTTAATCTTTCTACCTTGGCTCCAAAAACTATCATTTCAGTTTTGTCTTCATTTAACTGAAGAAAGTTCTGTCACATCCAGTCTTTAATTTGATCAATGGACCTGTTCAGTGATTGGATCGGCATCAGCTTGGTTGGGGTTCTATAATTTGTTGTTTTCTGTAAAGTGAGCAAGAGGGAGCAGGTAGATGTTGAGCCTCATTGGCTCCAACATGGAGCTTTGGGGAACTCCCCAGGTAATTTCAGGTTGCTTATATTGTAGATGAATGAAAATATACATCAGTATTAGTATTTAAAATAGGACTCAAACCAATTAATTGCAGTGCTGGAAAGACCTATCTAGTCTTTCAATCGTATTGGGGCAGACCGAAAAGATCAAGAGTTGACTTCACCGTCTCTAAAATTAATCTTGTGTAATTTATTCTGCCTCTCATAAAAGTGTAAGTTTTAAATAAGAATTTAAAGAACTGAATTTTTACATTTGAGAGGATTTTTATCCCCCAAACATTATACACTTCAAATTTAAGATTACTAGCTGATGATGTCTGATATCATTAAAACAGATGACAGATTAAAGTCCTGGCCAATGATGAAATTCTCAGTATAATGAACAATCTTTCTCCCTTTCTCATATTCTTTGTCTCTAAGTCTAATTCACAAAGACAAATCTGGGATACCTGCAACCTACAGTTAACTGAGCAAGACACAATGGTTTATAAGAGAGAAAAAAAGAGCAGTGCAAAAGACAGGAGCGATAAATATTTCAATTTCCACAGTCACTGACATCATATGGAATACATTCTTTCTCCTCACAGGCTAGCATAAAGCATGCCTTGATGCCACAGTCTCCACTAGAAAAAGTAAAGAGGTAACCTTTGGCAACCGAAATGTGGGTCTGCTTTTGAAGCTGAGATTCGGATTTTTCAGGTGAATTAATTTCTTATTTAAGGTAACAGTGTTTGAGTAAAGAATTCTTGCAGAGAGCAAATCATGCTGCCCTGATGACCTTCTGTCTGTAAATGAAATGGTCAGCGGAGCATGAGGCAAGAGGTCTTACTGCAATATGCTGGGAGCCTCTATCTTTTATAACCTCTAAATGGATCTCTGCAACATTGATTCTTTGGAAAATTTGGAATAAGCTGAATTTGCGCTTAGTCATCATTTTTTATACTATATGAGTAAGCACAACATAACAATGCATAGCAGTGTTGAGTTGGACCAAATGTCTTTTGTGTGTGATGTTCTTGGCCAATCAAGCTCCAGTAAGCCAGCTCGGTTTCCATCCAGAGGAATTGAAAGCTGTCAGCAGAGGAGAGACATGACAGTCAATTGCTACGAGACAAAATAATGATAAAGCAGTCTCTCTGAATTTCTACATTTAGACTTGTGTAATATGTTGAGTGATGTTTTGTCAGAAATCCAATATATTAAGAGCTACAGTCATATGCAAAAGTTTGGGCACCCCTGATCATTTTCAAGATGATCATCATTTTATAAATCACTGGTTGTTTGGATAATCAATTTCAGATAAATATATCATATAGCAGACAAACAAAATATTGGAGAAGTGAAATGAAGTTTATTGGATTTACAGAATGTGTGCCATAATTAATTAAACAAATAATGGCAGGTGCATAAATTTGGGCACCCCAACCGAAACATGTCATCAATATTTAGTAGATCCTCCTTTTGCAGAAATGACAGCCTCCAATCGCTTCCTATAACCTCCAATAAGTGCCTGGATTCTGGTTGAAGGTATTTTGGACCATTCTT
>JAVQJG010050500.1:0-15051 GCA_036024015.1 Craterocephalus amniculus | reverse complement strand
TGTGTGTGTGTGTGTGTGTGTGTGTGTGTGTGTGTAGAAACTTTACAGGTGAACTTGATTTGACCTTCTTTTAACTGTTGAACTTAATAAGTACTGAACTCAAGGTTTCAGTACTTATTGCATCACATGCTGTTGTCTAAAGATGCCACTAACCAAAAGAAAAAAGATCCAAAAATTATCTGTGAAAAAATCCAAAAATTATTTCTGAACCATGACTCAACCACTAAATGTTCTGGTTTAATGACTGATGTATTTTAATAGTTCTCCTCGTCACGTTGAGTTGATACCAGACAAAGGTAACACCTTAAGCGTGACAAATTACTGAGACATGGACATTTTTATGTTGTAGTATACCCCCACCCCCCACCCCCCACTGTGAAGGAATTAATAAAGCATGATTCTACTGCAGTCCTGTACATTCATGAGTGTAACACTTTACTTTTTACATCAATTTGACCCAAAACGTAAACATCACTAACATTTTGTGAGTATTGTATGTGTCCTATTTGTCTCTGTTGAGCTGTAATGCACTGCTTGTTTGTTTGTTTGTTTTGGAAGGGGGGTAACACAAAACCTGATTGCCTTTTGAAGCCATGAATGTTTATTTTTCCATATTTGTGTAAACGAACTCCCATAGCACAGTAACTATTTGGCTTGGTTTATCGGGGAAAATCCAATTTTCTTTTTTTTTAACCATAAATCTCTTATAATAATAAAGGAGGGATTTAGACATGCTGAAGTTGTGACTAGTTTTGCTTCAAATAGTTGTACACACTCCTGTATTCCTGTTTGGTTTCTTCCTGTTTCAGTCATAGTACAGAGAAGTGAAGTTACTCACTTTTATTTCCTCTCAAGGACAATCCAGTAAACCTTTACCAGGACCAAATCATGTCATCTATAAGCCATGTTGTTATTTCTTTCTGATGATTTAAAAAAAATTTAAATTAAAGCTAGAAAAATAGGGTGTAACGTTAGTATAAATGCTGATCAGATATGGATCTGATAAACACTAAGTTTCATTTAACAAAACAGGAAAGTCTTTTCAGTTTCCAGAAAGACTCGCCACTCTCAAAACTGAATTTTCTTCCAGAAATATGGCTGTATACTTGGATTTATTTCCTGTTTGGTCAACCATAGCCATTCCAGTGAAAGTAATTCAATTTTAACACAATAATCTGCAATGAACGGTACATTTATAGCACAACTAGCCACAACTTCATGGTGTTCTGGTCCTTTAAAGAAATAAAAACAACTCCTTACATGCAATTTCAGATGGAGAGGTCCTTCCTATAATCTTGCTGACATTTAGGATAATTGTATGAACCTGTTTGTGGTGAATACAAGCCCTGCCCTTTTGCATCAGATGGCTCCACCATTTAATCACAGTGCATCTGTAGGTGCTTACACATCATTGCTATCTTGCTTGGCACATTTTTATGTTTTTTTTTTTTAAAATAAAAAGCTAATCATCAACTTAAATTGACGGGGAAAAATGAGCACAGGTTTATTTTTTTAACCCTTGTTGAGTTGCTTTAATTTAACATCCTTTTGGGTTATAAGTTGATAAAAATGTACCAGCCGAAAAATAAAACTGCAATTAAAAATTACTTCTTTTTGCTCAGATGTTCTACTCATCTTTAGTCCAATTCAGAAATACCAAATATGTAATAATTCAAATTACTTTTAAACCTTTAAAGCCCATTTTCTAACACAAAGCAACTATCTTATGAAACAAAAACTGAAAAATTGAAGGTTTTTTATATAATAGATTTTGGGTAGTTGGTGATATAATTTAAAAATCATTACATTTATTTAGTTTTCTGTTTTCTCGGCAGCACAAGGGACGTGAAGGATTTCTGGATTCATCTGCAAAGTCTCTCTTCACTTCTGAATGATGTCAACGCTGAATTCTCAGCAACTCATCTTGAGATGATGCACATGGTGCTCATGGGTTTGATGGGGTGGAGGGGAGGGGAGGGGGGCATTTGTTTGCCAAAACTAATGGTATCATAACTCTCATCTGTTACCTTGAAGCAGGGCCAAACTTAACATGTTCAACAAATGACAAGCAGAAGATTTTCCCAACACTAACCTGACTAATGATTAATCATGGTTTGCACAGCGCTGGACATGTTCATGCTTGATTTACTGACTCCAGCACGGTCGTCAGTAAAACTCAACCTCCAAAGGTGAAGTTTCCTCTTTTATTTTGGGTAGCATGCAAAGAAATAATCACATAGATTTTATCCAGGTGCTGTTAAAGAATAGGAACATGTTATAAAAGCAGTTTCATATTCTGTCCATTGAACACTACAGAAAACCAGTAATGTTTCTGGCCAGCAGACTAAATTGGTGCCTTCAGCTGCTTCTGTATTTGGGACTATTAAATGCATTACTTTAATATTGAGGTACTACAACATGGTACAGAGTAACCCTATCTGTTCAGGGTATGCAATGAAACTTTCATCCCATTTTCTCTATATATTAATATATTTAACAGCCTGTTAAAGTTTATTTTCTTTGCATGTACATGTTGCATCTCTGAAGAAAAAATGAAGGCCTTTCATGCTTTGGATAGTGGTAGCGAGTAATTCACTTTAGATGCATTAATATTCTCCTCTGTTGAAATCCTTTACATTTCGTATGTGTTTAATGAATCGTGCTGCAGTGACTTGTTGCTTTAATTGTTTTTCACACTGGAATCAACCTCCAATCAAACCAAAACCTTTATTGCTGTTAGCTTGTATCTTTATAAAAAATTAAATGACTTTTTCCAGATGCTGATTAAACATTTTTTTAAATCAAACCTTTGTGAAAATGGCAAAGACAGGAAAAAATATTTTAATGTACCCATTTTTAATTGTTTATTCATTTTATGACTGATAGGCCTTCATCGGTTTGGTGTTGCAGTGAAAGCAGTTGCTTTCAGGTTATGATTTGGAGCATTTCCAACATCATCCATGAAGAATCAGTTAATAGGACAAAGTGGCTTTTATTTGTGACAGTTTTCTGCTGAACTCAATTTATTTGCTAAAACAAAGATGTGGTGTGGTATGTGTTTGTTTTTACTTGCCCTAAATTGGCAGGACATCGCCAGAATCACAAACTGTTAACTCAGTCAAGGCTGATTTATTGATGAATGTGATATATTTGTAATGGAATAAATGAATAAATAAGTTTGCCAATGCGTGCTGTTTTTGTTTTGTTTCCTTTTTCTCTAGAAAACAAAGAAAACTCAGTCACTTGACTCAGTGATTCCTCATGATGGGGAGATACTGATTTAAAGGTAACAGTGTGGATGAGTAATATTATAGGGGTCGCTCGGTGTCCTCCTATCAGGACTTTTTGGCCAAATACCCACAATGTACCAGAGTAATGTTGAGCCCTCCCATTTTTTAAATCAGAAAACAGAATTATGTCAGAAAGTTTGCATCTGTTAAAACATTATTAAATAAAATTTAAAGGTTAACCTGCCAATGGTTTGTGATGCTTAATGATTTGTTTGTGCCACCATCATTTTAAAGCTACTGAAAGGTTCAATGCCTCTGGGTTACTGCAAATTCTGGTATCAGTCTGATACCATGTAAATCCAGGGCAGGTTTTGCCGGTACGATACCTTTTGTTTTAAATATCACAATCATTTGATGATTTTGCCTTGAATTAACAATCGTAATTATGATCATAATAAAACACAGTATAAAGATTTTTGTGCAAACATTTTTTAATTAAACTGATCGGTCGTTCAGATAACCTAAGCAATTTTGTTTGTAAAACATAACATCAATAATGTAACAAAATATTAAAATAGAAAAGTTTCTATCATCACGCAAGTATTGATTGATACCGATATTAGCCTTGGTATTAATACTATTGATATTTGGATCGATTTGTCCAGCCCTACCTACATCTTGTTTGCTGATAATAAGGCTCCTTTTCAACACACGGGGCAAAAAAAATCTGAATTGGTTTGCAGATAAATGTAGAAAATGTTCGAACTTGATGAATATGTTCATCTGTGGCCTATACTTCAGTACATAACTTTGCATTAATGATTCCTAATGGGACTGGGTGATAATGCAAATTTTAAATTCCAAGTTATTTCCTTTTATCACACACAATTCTTTGAGAAAAATAAAATAAACAGAGCAAATTAGCTAAACAAAAGCAAAACTGCTCTTGGTTGGATTTCAGTCACATTGTTTGGCTAATCTTCAGAAGAGAAAGGAAAATCAGCCTTGAAATTACGTTAGTCAGAAACTTGATTAGCTGATCCAAACATCAACCCATTGTCAGCTGAGAGTAATTAGCAGAAGTGTTGTCACCAGGATTTAAAGGAAGCTGCTTCCAGCTGGGGAAGTTTAACTTCTCAGGTACGGATGTTTGAAAAACATCATGCAGCATGTTTACTTGAATAATATGTGCACACCATCTGTATTTGTAAAATGATTTGTGTGTCTATGTGAACTTAGCAGGCATGGCTTTCAGGTTTGGCCAGAGAAGAGTAGACGGACTGCAGGATTACTCTTGTAACTGCCTCAGTTTTCACCTGAAATGCACATTTATTATCTAAACTCTCCAAACCCTTCTTTAGATAAAAAAAAATCTATTTTTCTTTTCTTTATTGTCTTTCTGTTTGCTGTATGCCACAGATCTGCTTACAGATGCCGACACCTTGAATGAGTTTCACCAGAGCGCCTCCTGGTGGACTGACAGAGAGGAGGACACTGAGCAGGCAGAGTGTGTCAGGGTGAGTGAAAAAATACGCTTACCAAACTGCGGGTCAGATGCCTAAAGGGGGGCACAGCAAGACTTAACAAAACTTATTTCCAGTTTTTGCACTGCTGGTATAACATGGACAAACTTGTGAATGTAGTGTGACAGTGAGGGTCCAGTCACTATTCCTCTGATTGATCATGTGCCCTGGCTGCTTGGCCACAGCGATATCCCTCTGGCTGACTGGTCAGCTTTCACTCGGCAGGTTGTTGGACTGATCCCCACTCGAGCCCACCTTTGTCCTGCCGTAAGAGCAATGGGCAGACAATGATGAATCAACAACAGATGAAAATAAAATACGAAAAGGTTGCCCTGGGTTGACCAGTAATTGTTCTGTAATGTGTAAGTGTGTAAGACCAGTGTGCTCCTCAAAACATCAACCTCTGACAGTATGAAGCCATATGGGGATGTTCTGAACACAGAGAAAGGCCTTTTAAGTACTATTAAAAAAATGACTCCACTGTGATGTGTGTGGATGTATAAAAGAGTTGTTTTACTAAAGGAGTATTTGTCTCATCGGAAGTAGTTTGCAGAGTTTCCTGGCTTAACGCCTCACAGTGAAGCGAAGGATGACTATTCCTTCTGCTACTGACAGTTTGAACTAAAGTTAGTGAAGTAGCAGGAAAATAACTAAAGACTATTTCATGGCATATTCCTCTGTTTCCTCTGGATGTATGTGGTAGTAGGATAAACTTTTAAAAGGGGCCCTGCAGGAAAAAGTTTGAGAACCAGTGTGTTTGAACATCCAATTCTCTGGAAAACCTAACTTGCATCTTGCAGGAGCGACTAAAAGAAATGGATGAGCACGTGGCCAGGCTTCAGGACACGCTGAGATGCGAACGGTTGAAGGTGAGGTGTATGAGTGTGTAAATCATCATGTGCATACCTCCGTCCTCTTCTCAAAGTTCTTTCCTCCTGTCAGCACTCCCATCTGCAGCTGCGGTATAACCAGCAGGAGGCTGAGCTGAAGCGTCGCGAGCTGCTCAGTAACCGGCTGAAGGAAAAGCTGTCACAGCTGGTTGACAGACCCAGAGAAAAGGGACTCTGTGAGACTCCTGTCAGACCCACACAGCAATACACAAACTTGTTTTTACCAAAGCTTCAAATCCAGCCCATTCTGAACACTTTTTCTCCCCAGCTTTTGATGTGTTGAACTTGCCTGGAGGCAAAGGCAAAAGGGAACAACTGAACAAATCTCATAGGTTTACAGCAAAGTAAGTTGGCAGTCTGTCCTCACAATTTTTCATTCACTGTCTTTTTTTGGTCAAGCCTTGGTTTTATTTTTTTTCTTTTCAAACTTGCAGACGAGAAGAAGCGGCGCTTCGTTTGATGTTGGAGCGCAGAGAGGCAGAGCTGAGGGAGGCGATGAAGCTGCGACACAGCGTAACCACCTTACTGCACGCGCTTAGGGTGGACATGGAGCAGGTAAGCAGAGAGCTTAGCAGATATCCAAATATCAGATAGCCAAAAGGGAACATTTCAACTGAGTTTGTGTCAAAAGTCCTACAGAGAAACTGCCTTTCAGGAGGTATAGAATCATATCAAACTATAATCATTTGGTGTAAACTAAGATTGGGTATTTTTATTGAAGTGATTTGACTTGGCAGCAAACAAAGGGGTGCTTATGTAATTTCTTATTGTGGACTTTCAATGTATCTTGAAATCACCAAAATTCTCTTTAAAAAAAAATGCATCAGTCCATGTCGGATATAGCAAACGTGGCCCAAGATGGAGATAAAAAGCTGGATCAAGCTGAGGTGGCACTTGGTGAACATGTGACTGGAGGAGTTGTTCAGAGTTGGAGGCAAGTGCAGAAGAAGCTACAAGACGTGCTTTCCGAGGGTAAACATCCACATTAAAGGGATACTGTGCAACTTTTGGTCACTACACCTGTAACTTCCTCCAAAATTACATTTCTGACCCAAATATCAGTTTAATATGAGAATTAATGGATGATTTCTAGGGTCAACAGTGACTGACCTGTCTTTCAAGAGGTCATGTGACCCGCATCCCTTTGCTCTGCAGCTATAAAACACAGCAGGCTGAGCTTCTTGCTACTTTTTCCATGAAAATTGGTAACATCTGATTATTTTGCAATAATGTGGCCTGTGGGAAGTTGCAGGTTTAGCTCCCTAGTGGCCACAAGTTGCACTGCATCCCTTTTAAATTTTCAAAGCATTTCAGTAAATGTTACATTTTTTCCAAACTAAGATTTCACTGCATCTGCAGGTCAAACTGCTGTTGGTACCGACCATGACAAGCTCCTGGCTCAACTGGAAGCGGAGCTGAGAGGGACTCAGCAGCTCGTCAGATTACAGCAGCAGCTGCTGCAGGTACGACTCGCTATCGGTCACTGTGGGTAAAATCTTACTCAGGTCCAACGTTCACTCTGGGTTCTTCCTGTAGGATAGCCTCCCATGCCCTGTCCCTTCTGAACTCTCTGATTGCTACTTTTTGGAAGAGTGGGAGCGTCTTCAGATGAGCCACAGAGAGCTCCATCATCAGAAGAGGACTTTTGAAAGGGAGCGCCAGGCTTTCACTAACGCTGCCATCCGACTGAGCCACGAAGTAAGAAAAGTGGGACAGACTTATGATGTATATGCGTTTTCAGGGCACCATGTCCTCCTGAATTTTGTTTGTTTAAACTATACTTTCCTCATTCAAATGGCACATTCTTGCATAAATCAAAATTCTTCGTGTGCGTGCGTATTTCTGCATCTACAGCGCAGGGATTTTGAAAAAGAGCGAGCTTCTCTCATAAAGCAGCAGTACCTGTGCGACATGCCTCTGATTTGCAAAGGAGCACCTAACAGCAGCAGCAGAGAGAACTTGGCTCGCGGTGAGCAAGGTTCAAGTTTTGTTTTTTGTTTTTTCTTTAATGCACTAGGTACTAAACAAAACGCATATTTGAGTCAAGACATCTCTCATATAGGGCTTGCCAACATGTCAGGCTGTCTTCCCATTACTCCATCGTCCACTGACTCCATTAATGTAACCTTTCCTGGATTACATGAGGGAACAGGGAGAGTTCAAACCCCCAGTACTCCTGAGTTGTATGCTGCCCTCAGTTTATCTGCTGGCAGGTTGGTGTACACTCAACTTCCATGCTCAAGTACCTAAAATCTTCCTTATTACACTAATATTGTAGGCATGATTCTTCTTACTATTGCATCAATAAAATTCATGTTTGAGTTTCAGTAGTATAAATTGGCAAATGTGTCTACATACCATTCATAGCTTTTTTTATTTTATTTTTTTATGACAATTTAAATTACTAATTTCCAAACACTGATTTTGCTCTGCTATGAAATCATGTCATGTATTCCCTTCTTTCAGGTCCAGAGAAGTTGATCACCAGCTGGATGGTGGGATACGCAGGAGAGTTTGTACACCTTGGGCTCAACATATGGACTTGTCGTTTTAATGCAATACTGAAGGTGCAGGCCAGCAATTTAAAATGTATCATTTTGTGTTTTAACATAATAAAGATTTATTTTTCACTGCTGGTTTTTCTTAATATACTGTAGGTGTAGCTTATCTATCATCGTTTGTACCATTATTCACAAGGACCAGATTTTAACTGGTTAATTCTGTTCAGTGTCCTTGCTCACAGCTGATCCCTCATAAATCCATAGAAACAACGCCAATATAATTTATTCTGTTAGTGATATATAGTCAAGTAATATTGAATTGGATTTTTAAAAATGGAAAGATGGTAAATAAAAAAATGGGGAAACTAAAATTTTAATTTAAAATAAAGGGTACATTTTAAAAACTGAAAATTTAAGTTCTGGGTATGATTTAAAAGTGAGGTTTCCTGCAACAAAAAATTTGCAATCCTAAATAAAATCAAGCAGCTTTTTAAACTGGTTTGCTCCATGTTCGGTCGCTCATTGGTTATTTCATGTTTTCACCTGCTGTAAAGAGCTGAAGGGAAATGATTATAAAAATGCACAACTCACTACCAGTACTGGAACAAAGGGCAGTCTCATTGATCATGCAATTGCAATCAAAATGAGAAACTTCAGACCAGTTAATTAAAGGGGGAAAACAAAATTCAAATTGCACTAGGTGAGAAGACTGTAGAGTTAAGCAGTGGAATGGGCAAATGTATACACTTGTACAAAACGGTTTTTCCAATGACAGAAACCTGCGGGGCTGTAATTGTAATTGGACATTTCTCCTTTAATCCTCTGTTTAAGTGATGCAGGCTGACTTCATAACTGTCTTAATTTGACCACTGAAGTTCAGGTCTGAGTCCAGGGCTACACCCAGTTTTCTGGCTCTGTTGGTGGTTTCTTACTTAGCCGTCTGAAGCTGAGAGCAGACTTTTAATCTTTCTTCTTTGGCTCCCAAAACTATTATTTCAGTTTTGTCTTCATTTAGCCGGCTCTCCCTTAGAGATAGGGTGAGGAGCTCGGTCATCCGGGAGAGGCTCGAGGTTGAGCCACTACTCCTCCGCATCGAGAGGAGCCAGATGAGGTGGTCTGGGCATCTGGTCAGGATGCCCCCTGGACGCCTCCCCCGGGAGGTGTTCTGGGCACGTCCCACCGGGAGGAGGCCTCGGGGTAGACCCAGGACCCGCTGGAGGGATTATATCTCTCGGCTGGCCTGGGAACGCCTCGGGATCCCCCTGGATGAGTTGGCGGATGTGGCCGGGGAGAGGGAAGTCTGGGCTTCCCTGCTTAGGCTGCTGCCCCCGCGACCCGACCCCGGATAAGCGGAAGATAATGGAAGGATGGATGGATGTGAGAGTTTCATTTAGCTGGGCTGGGGGCAACATCGGCTTATTGGACTGTAAAGATTTCAGAGCCATAAAGAAGACTATCATCCATAATGATACTATGACGATTTTCTAAAGATGTAATTATTTGAGTTAGTTAGTGATGCATTTAACGGCACGCAGAATACCACGGGTACATTTTTAGAGGCTCTGCCAGCATGTTAATGTGTTGCTTATTCTCCAGATGTATCATCCTCACTAGTTCTACCAGGCTGTCCAACCATGTAGAACACAACACTGACTGGCCTGATCAGACTAATCCACAACACCAGTCCTCCTAAACAAATACATGATTACCTGAAGGAGAGGGATATTATGGGTTGCTTCTGTCTGACTGAAAACATTTTTGACTGGTTTCAGAGATATTTCTGTTTTTATCTGTTAGATCACAGCTCTGAAGATCAAGTACAACCCGTTTGCCAAAGCCTTCCTGGATGCCAAAGAGAGGTGAGAAAACCCGAACCAACACCAGATCCATCAGAGAGGCAGCATCAGCAGGAACAACATAAACTGCATTATCCTCTATAAAAACGGAAACCTCAGAAATTTAACCATCTAAATTTAACAATCAAATGAAATGGAAATAAAAACTATAAATCAGAGTTGTGTGTGTCGGATCCATGCACACACACGCACAAACACACATACACATACACGCACACACACACACACGCACGCACACACACACATGCACACACACACACACGCACACACACACACACACACGCACGCACACACATACATGCACACACACGCACGCACACACACATGCACACACACGTACACCCACACACACACATGCACACACACGATAAATAGATCGATTCTACTTAAATGGTTCAAATTCACATTTTGAATTTTTTTTAATAAAAATTTCCACTTAACATCTGATGCACTCTCTAAGGGATACATAATTAGCAAAATAACGGTAAATTCTAATTTACCTCTACAAACAATAAACAATCTCTCCCTTTACAGGCTATTTTTCAAAATTAATTTACATAATTTTTAGAGTAAAATAGATTTGAATTATTTTTAAATAATATATATTTTATTATTTTATTAGATTCATTTAGGGTCTGATAAAATCTTCATCTTTCTTTGTAAAATTGTAAAATTTGATTATTTTGTGCTCAGTTTTTTTGTATGAGATTTACCTACACTTAAAAAAAGTATTTAGTATTTTGAAAGTATTTAAAAGTATTTTTTAAAAGTCTGTTGTTTTTATTTGCAAAATAACCTGTTTTGGTAGTGACTGCACAACGTTGGTAGGGATTATTCTTTTGATTGAAAGGTAATATTAATATTGTGTTTAAGGTTGGGACAATCACTTCTCAGTACAAAGTCATGTAAAGAAGGGATATTTTATATATTTAATCAAATGCTTTCTGATCTATGCTTTTGAGTTAAGTAGATCATAATATGAAATAATGAAACATCAAAGGTTTGAATATGTAATTCTTTTTTAATATGGTGCTTTTAGTGTGGGACTGCAATTTGATAGCTTGGCTATCGCGACTATAATGCGAGCATATAGTCTGGCCAAGACTAATACAGAAACTGTTTCTCAGAAGGGACGGTTGACCCGTTTCTTTTAAATGCCGCTGTTTGTGATTGGTCGAAGCTTAAATCAATCAAAGTTTAAACCAATCACAGCACTCTTTTCTCTGACTCGTGTGTAGCCAGCGGGGCTAACAGACTCTTACCGAAGCCGGTCGGGAGAAAGGCGAAAACGTCTTTCACTCCAATAAATGCCTCTAATGCTACACGTTGCTCAAATTTCAACTTGAGTTTTCCGTTTAATGTGCTCAAAACGGATTCTACCGCTGCGTTAAACACTCGTCGCTGCTCCATGTTAGCTATGTTGACAGTTGTGCTGCCAACGGCTGCCAGTCGTAGTAGCACTACGTCACTGCCTTGAGCCCGGCTCTTTGAATAAACTCAAATTTGATTGGCTCCCACTTTTTTGGGATTTTGGAAATCGGTTGAATAGGCCTCCTGGCCAGACTATATGGAGCTTGCAAATTTTAGTCACGGTAGCCAGACTAGTAATCTAATGCATTAAGTACTTCTTTTTTCTCATTTAATTTTTTTAAATATTCTATCCAGGATGAAATCAAGAAACCCTATTAATCTGACTTCTTTATGCAGCCAGTATAATTATATTGTGGGTTTAGGCCATAAGAGTTGCTAAGAGTTGAGACATGAATATTTTCTTGAGTGTTGCACATTTCATTAAGAGGCAAAAATGGGTTTAACGTGACTGAGGCATTGTGTTGCAACTGGGTTGAGTTCCTTCCAGTCCAATACCAAATATTAGGATGTTCTCTTACAAACTGAACCATTGGGTTACAGCCAAATTTAATATTAAACAACTCACTCCTGCACAATCAGTCTCTTCGGATATATGACCTCACAGGAACTGTCTCTGTGCTATAGGATAGGACGCTGTAAATCCCTGGCCATCACCAGCTCAGTTCTGACCCGGCTCAGGCCCCAGAGTGCCCTACGCAGGAGCAGCGGCTTAGACAGGCTCCCTTTGTGCTGACTTCATCAGGCTGGCCCTTTGAGCATGAAGCCAGTCTATTGCCTTGTGGCTCTTTCTTTCTTTTCAGGCAACAAATGTGCTAAAACAGCACTCCGTAATCACTTGGCATTAGGGCCCGTTGTGTTGGGCATTAGTGGTTAGAATTGACCAGAGGGACGTTATAAAAATGAGTCTGACAAGAGAACACCAAAGCTGATGAGTCTGGATCCTGGCACAGGACGGCTAGAGGATTAGTCAGCTAACACACTGGCTGGGGCTGCAGGGTTGGGTCCCAACGTATCTCATCCCCACTAGGCTCCAAGCGGCCCCTGTGGCTGCTGCGTCTCTCTGGCCGGCCCTGATGCCCAGCCTACGCTGCTTTCTTTCCCCAAGTCATCTCTTGTAGGCTTGTGTTCTCATCTGGGCTAGAAATGATGCTGTAAACGGATGAAGGGGTCAGGTGAAAGGAGAATGGCCTGATTCTGTGGAGTTCAGAGATTCTTTTTTGTTAAACGAGCCAAATAGAAACATATATTTAAATATTTTCAACAGAAAATACTACTGAAACACTGACTGAAGTGATGCATTTCGTCCCACGTCTTAGTCCCTTTCTATCGCCTCACCATCACAAAAGCTCTTCAAGATAAAGCGCGTGGAGTGTTTTTGCCCCACTAAAGCCGTCTCTGATAACATCTCTGATACCATCTTCCAATAAGTACAGTCACCAGACATGAATTCACCTCATTATCACTGACCCAATAAATCAGATTTACTGCACAGTAACTAAACGCAGCTTTTCTCCCAGGGTTAACCTGTTGGATTTTGCTGAATTATAGCCGCTTTTGTCTGACAGGCATTTCTCAGCTTGTTCTCTTCGGCCTCTCCAGTGACTGTGCCTGTTTTTCTAGAAGCTCCTGCTGTTTCCACTTCTTTGCCCAGTGTGAGCAGCTTCATACTGTTGGAATGTAACAGTAACAGGCAGTACCATGAGGAGAGTCACAGACGGGGAAAGGGGGGCTGAGCTGTACGTCCTGCATTCAGGCCAGCGCTGAGTTCACCCAACATGAAACTTTCCCTCATTGCTGAACGCTGTTTATGTAGTTTAGCTAAATCTTTGATTCTGTTATCTCACTTATAGATGTTTATTATCTTTTCAGGCACTTTATTAATTACGTTACACCTTTTAATTAAGTTACTCTGTTTATGTCCTTTTCTTTATTGGCACATTGTTTTTTTCTCAGCCCTTGAGTCCTCTCTTAATCCCTTCCCCTGTTATTTTTCCCTCTTTTATTTTTCTTCTATCCTTTGCTCCCCTTTAGTTTTCTTATTCTGTTTATTTTAACCCTTTCATATCATGTGTTCATTTTTTTCACTTGTACTTGAATATTGTGGAGAATGTGTTCGGATCTGTTTTTTTTTTCTTTCCTTTTGTTTTGTAGGTGTTCATGTTTACTTGTGTATCTAGTTTGTCCTCGAGAAAGTATTTGCTGCTCTCCTTTGTCTCATACAACGATTAACTGAACATTATAGGGTTCTGAACCGTTTGTCAAGAAAAACAGGTTATGTGAGTGTTTTGGAGCATGTGAATGTACTTTTTACCCTCGCTGTTCGCTGGTATTTCGTAGGACAGCCAATAAAACCATCACTTCTTGAAGATTTCTAATTTTACCTACTCTGCTGAAGTCTGTTGTTAGAAAAACAGGACTTTTTTTTCTGTGACTGAAAATAAAATGGCTTTAATCATTTATCTTAGACATAAGTCACAGTACTCTAACAGAAGCTTTTATCACTCTATGAAATGAGACACTCCTGTGTCTTCTTCTACAACTATGTTGTTTTCTCGTCAGTGCAAGTGGTAATACCAGTAATAAATGGAATGAAACCAGTTTGTGTGTCTTTGAACATCTTGATTAAGTGCAGTCCTTATTTTTTAGAGCAACATTTGTTTTAGGGGAATGACTGAATGATTTTTTTCAATGTTCTTTGACAACATATTCCTAATATATACTGCAGACATATTTTTAAGCCATTAAAACTGGATACAGCATATTTCTGCATGGCCCTTTCAAACCTGATGCAACATCTGTGAGTTCTGCTTAGCTTGTGAAAAATGTCAAGACTTTCTTATCCATTAATGGTGCACATAAGGGCTACATGGTGGTGTAGGGAGCACAGACACCTTACAGCAATAACATTACTAGTTTGTAAGAAAACATAATTTTTGTTGCATATTCTCTTCATGTATACGAGCGTCATACCACAGTCATTGTGATTCTGGCTTGAATCAATTACCCCTTTCACACTGGTCAAAAAACCCGTTTAAACCCGCGCACAATCGGCTTTTGGTGCCGATGTGAAAGGCTCAGCAACCCGCGTCGACCCGCGTCCATCGACTCGGCAAGCGACCCGGGTTAAAATCGGCTTTAAACGGCTCGGCTCTGATCGGCATGCTGTGTGAAAGCCAGACCCGGGTTGACCCGCTAATTTATGGATGACTTTGGGCGGTACATGTCCACAACATGACATCTTGCCAGTTGCTTCTCATATGAAGGTAACAAGACATCTCTGCTTCGAGCACGCATTCAGGAGCCTACATTCTGTGGGAAATCGGCCGCCACCCGCTGAGTTGTTTGGATGGACTAAAGTGCAAAACAAGAAATCACATTAACTCCTGTCTGACCCTCTACATTGTTTACTTTATTTAAACAAAACTTTAACTTAAAAATAGGCTACACAAGTCAGAAAAATGGCAACAATTATTGTTTACTTGCCTAGATTTCTGTTGCGCTGGGTTACATCGTGAACGTGAACGCAGCATGATTGCATCACCAGACTCACATCTGTGAGCGACGCAGCTGCCAGCAGAGGATCAGACGCGCGTTTTTTTGTCAATGTGAAAGGAGCCAAATGCCGATTGATCGCGGGTTAACCCAGCTTTGAAAAACCCGCGTTGACGCGCTAATTTCAG
>JAVQJG010050495.1:0-23073 GCA_036024015.1 Craterocephalus amniculus | reverse complement strand
ACCTAAGTAGTTTATAATTTATTCCGTTTGTAAAGTGCAAAACACTTAAATTCAGTACTGCTGACATACAAAGGGAATATCTATAAGCAGTTCCTTGTGTCATGTGGTAAGATTTCAGTGAGAGAAAAGATGAAGTTCTTTGGAAGATTCCACAGTAAATCTTTATGAATTAATGACATGAGACAGCTTTTTTCTCTTAGAAATAACTAAGTCTAACTCAGCCTTTATACAGAGGGGAAATAAAAGTGTGACATTTATTACATATAAATATGTTTGCCGCTGAAACAGCATGGCAATACAGATATAATCTGCACATTATCACCAGAGAACATTTATTATGTTTGTCCGTATAGTGCCACGTCAGTGTCAGACCCATGATTATAAAGTGGGATTGTAAGCTGTAAAATAGTGACATGGTTTCTTTTCTGTCAGGATGTGTTCACATGGCATGACTGGAACTGCTGCTCATTAAAACTAAAATGAGAAAACCACAACAAAGAGATTTTTCTTAATGTCTAACCCTGGATTTTATAACAAACATACCTCATTAATTTGTTATTAATTTAAGCTTTTGACTCCGAACTCCTGACCACTTCTGTGACTTTGTTTCTTCCACTTCCTTTTACTTTGTCCATATAAATGCTTGCGGCAAAATTTACTGTAGTGAAATTTGGAAAATGGACATGATGAGTCATACAATAATGAGAAAACTTTTCAAATTTTACCGTGCTTACAATTTAAACTTCAGGGGCATCTCTGTATGGACCTTGACTGCTTTAAAGTTTCATTATTGGTTAAAGGCAAATATCCATTCCATCCACTCTACACAACTAGCTTACTTTGCCTTTGTAAAAACAATTGCAGACCAGAACCTTGAAAAGAAATCTGCTGGAAAGCTAAATTTATAATAGCAGAAAAGACACAAGGGGAGGCAGAGAATTTAGTGCATCTGATCTTATCCACATTTAGAGTTCAAATCTGCTCCACTGCACTGTTTTTTGGTATGTATGAATATGTAATTGGCAAAAAAAAGGACATTGTACTAATAATTTGGAACATGTACAGTGTTGTACAGTGTTCCATGGAGCTGGATAGATATTAAGAGGTACTTGCTGATGAAGAACATATGAGTCAGACTGATCCACACCAGAGTTTTTTGCATGCTTAGTTTTGTAAATATCTGCATTGGTTTATAAACTACAAGAATTTTTTTTGAGGCTGGAACATCTATGTTGGACAGATATGACAACTGGCAATAGCTGGATCTGGAGGCATATTAAATAATAGATCAGGTAAGATGAAAAAATTAAGTAAAATCGTAAGCTCTTGTCAAATATGTATGCTCCTAAAGGGACCAAATAAAAAATGAGAAGGAAAGAAAACATTTTAACAATAATCCTCTATGGCTACTTTTCTGCTTGCTTTTTTAAAATGATTGATCATTGCATTGAGACCACTGGGTTTGCAGAAAGCCACTGACTTGCAGCTTCAGCGTTGGAACAATGCTATGCACAAACTGCTGACATGCAACACCACTAACCACTAGTTTCATCCGTGGGGGGGCTTTCTCTCAGGTGTAGATTAGTTTGATCACTAGCAGGGTTTTCCATGGATTCCTTTGAGCAGAGGACAGAGAAAGTCTATACACATTGCTAATTAAAATTGCAAAAAGGAGCTTCATTTGACGGTGAGTAATGACTTACCAATGCAGTGGGCTTAAAGGCACATTTTAGCCTCTTTTTACTAATCCTTACCTGCTTTGATGTGTATATTTATAGTGTGTACCATTGTGCTTTCTTTTGCAGGGCCACAATATCTTTGCAAACCTCAGCTCTAAAGAGTACAGCAACATGATGCAACTATTAAAGCAGGCGATTCTCTCCACAGACCTGACTTTGCACTTTGAGTAAGTCGTCTTCCTCTACTTTAAAACTGGTAAAACAAAAAATTGTTGGACGGATAGTTGAATACATATTTTCATGGAACTGGAAGAGATAACCTTCCTATTTCTCGTTTTTTAGCGCTCATGAAAAAGTCTCCCAGCGTATTTCTGTTGACCTTGACATTTTCAATGTGCTTGACTGTCTCTTTGATTCAAAAGGCGCAGAACCAAATTCTTCGAGCATGTTCTGTCTGGAGAGTTCAGCTGGACAGATGAAGGACACAGAGAAGTTCTCAGGTTTCAACATTTGTCCTGAATAAAACAAAAACGGTTTGACTGTGAAAAGCAAAATGGAAGTAGTACTGAGCTTAATATTGTTGACAGGTCTATGCTGATGACAGCATGTGATCTGGGAGCTGTCACTCGTCCTTGGAAGATATCCAAACAGGTTTGAGCCATGATTGCTATAGTCAGAATGTAGTTTTAGGGGTTTATGTTGCTCTAGATTTTTTGTCGTCCAGGTCATGGTAATAATAAGAACTTGAAAAAAGTCAACTGGACTTCTGTTTTGCAGTTCTTGAAGATGTTTCACCTCTCATCCAAAGCCTGCATCACTAAAACTGTTTTGGTCACAAGGTCCAATGTGTCAATGCTTTTTTTCTTACGATAGTTTAAATAGATTCATCTGCATCTAAAGGATAAGGGTCACTCTCTTAAATGTCTTAAATGCAAATGTTTTGAGAATGGTATGAAGGAAGCTCTCAAAGTCACAATGTAAAATTCATCTCTGAACACAGGAGATGGCTTCAGACATTCCTTTAATATCAATTTTTCCATCCTTTACAATGCACCCTTGAATCTTTCCCACTGGTTTCACAATCATTCACATATTGGGTGAATGATTGGTTTTATGCCCTGATTGATTTACTGTACATAGACAAAACCTGTTTTGGTCTATGTAAAAAAAGAAAGTTTCTTTGTTAAGATCCTATCTACATCTTTTGATAGCAGAAATGCGACTCCTAAAGCTCTCTAGATATACTTCAATTAGGTTAGTTTGATTTGCCAGAAGTCACCCAGTAAAGCCCAGTTGGCTGGGTATCTACTTAGCACTCTAATCTACTTACTTTGAGTTGGACATAGGAAAGTGTTTGATTTATTTTCAAAGCTCAAGAAGGCTTCCTTCCCATTCCACTTTTTGCTATTTTGCCTACTGGGCAAAAACAAAATAAACAAGACAAATATACGATGCACACACAAAAAGAGAAAAACACATCAATATTTCGCAAAACGTAGCAATAAAAAAGAGAAAATGACTACAACCTTGCAGAAAACACCACAAATCCATGATTACACAAATTGCAACAAAGCTGAAAATGTTGAATGACAATGCAGATGAATAGAAAATAAAACAGAAATGTAACAAAACAAAAAATACATCATTACACAAATTTGTGTTTAAGTAAAAATGTGTTTTTTGCTTTGTTGTATGTTGTAAAATGTCAGTTTGTTTTCTTAGGTGTTAAAAAGTTGGATTTTTTTTTGGATTCTTTTTTGTTTGCTTTTAAAATATCATTGTGTCTTGTTTTGTATTAGCAGTGGGTTAGTCTATTGCTTTGTTTTGTTTTGTAAATCAGGGCTCTTCTTTTCTGAACATTAGCAATGCAGTTTACAGTCAGCATGACCCATTTTCAGAACAGCACACTATTACAACAACACTAAATCAGAAAAATATAATTAAACTGATTCTGTGTAGCCACCCTTTAGCTACTTACTGTAACCAAGTAGTGATTGTTTTTTATTGATATCTGCAGGTTGCAGAGCTGGTGACGAGTGAATTCTTTGAACAAGGGGACAGGGAGAGGTCTGAACTTAAGTTAACCCCAGCAGTAAGTAATAAGAATTTCTGTCTTTCCTTTACCCAGTATGTCCTTTTTCATACTCAGTTAACATCATCCCAGAAGGAAAAGTGATTTCTTTTAGCCCAGGCATAATTCATATTATTATGATTGAAGTTTTGGTCATGGGTGATAGAAGGTTCTCATCTCCCTTCAGGCCATCTTTGACCGGAATCGCAAAGATGAACTACCTGCCTTACAGCTAGAATGGATTGATGGCATCTGTAAACCCCTGTATCAGGTAGCTAACCTCCTGAAGACTAACATTTAGGGCTCATTTCTGAGGAACAAAAAGACCAAAAATAAAATGATCACTCATTGTGTCTCACAGGCACTGCTGAAGCTCAACAGGAAGTTGCAGCCAATGGTGAATGAGATAGATGCCAATCGAGAGAAGTGGCAGGAACTTTGTTTATCTTACCAGCAGACACGCAGAGCCTCAGAGCCCAGCCAGAGCACTGACTCAGGTCAGAATACTGAGTTCTGTGCCAATGCAGAGAGCAATAAACGGTTGGAGTGCATGGACAAAGTGAAGCCGGTTGAAAACCCCCCATTCGGGTCAAAGTCTGAGTGCAGTGAGGATCTGAGGCGCAGAGCAAACAAAGAGTCCTGTGATGATGTAGCAGCAATGGCAGGAAACATAACAGGAAGGAAGTAAAGAAGGTTTTAAAACAGGGAAGTGTTAAGAAGGTTGATCCACTGAATGGCACACATGGGACTCTTAAAATGCCCTGTGATTTTCTAACACTGGCACTACTCTGTATTACAGTAACTGGTAAATGAAATACAGATTTCTTCAGTCGAGCCTATTGCTTCTCCCAAGCATCACTGTGTTAAACTCAGGAGAGGGATGAAATCCCATCGGTCAAACTCTATTTAAAAGATAGTGTTCCCGTCCGTACATACATCCAAAAGTGTTTAATCTTTAAAACAAGCTGACAGATGAGACCAAAGAGGGCCACTTACTAATGTAATAATTTTTATTGGGACTGTCTCAAAATGTACAAGCCCATTGGAATGCCTTCACAAAATGAGAAGAATCACTGTGACACGTCACCTAAATTGCCATCATGAATGTAGACCGGAGCATGATCTTGTTCCTGAATGTTTAAAGACAGGCTGTCTTACCTTAGTCACAGATTTTAGACAGCATGGCATTATTTTTGTTTGTTGAATAACAAAGTTGTCAGTCAACTTGTTCTGTGAACTGCATGTATGTCACATCAGTATTATATCTTACTATGTTTTGCCAGAAAATTGCTTTTGAATTATAAAGTTTTGCACTCCATTCATATAAATTTACAGAATATTTTTTAAACATACAATATTTTTCCACCCACCTGACTCAAACTGTTTAATGGTGTTTGTTCAGATTGAATCAGATCTAATTCTGCTCTTTAGAGTCCCATTGAGTTCGTTGAACGATTTCCATGGAAACCTGTTGTATGTGTGAAACAACAGTTGCTTGAAATATATTAAAACATTGAGAACTATGTTTAAATTAATTTTCTTTTCCGGATTTGGGGTTAGTCTGAAATTAGGTATTCTGGAAACCAATAGCTGCCTCTGCCCCAAGCACAATAGGGCATTAGTCTCAAAACAGCCAACCATGCTTGAATTTATAATAAATAATAATATGATGTTGAACTGGATTGAATTTTAAAAGTGGAGTTGAAATGTGGCATTTCAAAGTAAAGAGGCACAGCTCAGAGAATCAGATTCATGCTCATAGCCAGGAGATGCTCAGTCATTAAGTCTCATTCGTCACTCATCAGTTTTTCACTCAACAGTTTCGCAAATTTTCAGACACCTTGGATTAACTTTACTTTCACGTTAAACTGTAGCTGGAATGACTCTTTCTATTTGCTGCAAGTCTTAGATCTTAGACACATTACAACAGGACATTGAAATTTAAGTTGTACACCTTAGTAATTCTGATAACTCAGAGCTGAAAGGTAACCTTAATTGTACATTTGTGATTTCACATCTAAGAAGTTTGTTTCTATTAAAATATGCCCCATTTTGGTCGTCTCATTAGCTAGGTCCGTATAAGCTGGTCTAAGCTCGTTCTATTGGCATCCTCAACAGAAACTCCCCCAGCATGTCAGAGCAAAGAACACTGCAAATCATTTTAATGATGTTGAAACTAATTTCATATTCTTGAATGTTCGGCTGGGTTGTTGATAATACATTTTTCTGCAATGTGATAAACTCACAAAGCACATTTATTTCAGCTTTACTCAGGCTTTGAATGTTGTCACGTGCTGTAACTGTAATTGTTATTGTTAGGCAAGCCTCATGTTGTGAGTGATGACTAATGTGATTGTTCACTGTGGCAGCAGTGTGAAAACATCCAGGAGTTTGTCTCGCTCTGCGTAAGAAGAAAGACTTGACTATGCCTTCAGAAAGTTGTTCAATAATGTGTATGTACAGTTTCTAAAAATATCTTTTCAAAGTGAAGAATTTGTTAATATGGAATATATTTGTTTGCTGATGCATGTTGATTATGATAAAACTGCATGTTTAACGTTGACATTGAACATCTTGATGCCTTCAACTGCCCTAAGAGATTTGCTCTGCATGAAAGTTTCTGCAATGGACATACTACTCTGTGCTGTCTGCTGTATTGTTGGTGCACTGTTGTCGATTAGAACAAATGTAACTTTCTATTTTTCAAGACAAACTTTACCAACATTATATGTTTGTTGTGTTTCATGCAAAATAAATTCTTACAAATGAGAAAAAGATGCTTCATGTTAATTACAAAAGAGGCAGGTTTTTATTCAATCTCTGCTGGTTTTGTGAATAAAATGCTGTTCCATGGAAACTAATGTTATTGCATCTGTTTAAACAAAATCGGACACTTTTACCAAAATGTAGAAATCTATTAGGATTAATGTGTCAAGAAATGCTCATTGTGTTGTAATATTGTTATGATTCACAGCTGTTGCCTTGTTTTTTTGTCATTTGTGGATGAGATTTTTTCTTTCCAACAGACAATTATGTTGTAATGTTAGATGTGTGTGTTCGCTATTAACAGAACTCAGTTGGTGGGTTTGAGAAATCATTTCGGGGACAAATTCTGCCTGGACACAAAATGCTACTCTATTTTTAGCTTGGACCCAGACAAAACCCAATGTGGTTAACTATTCTTCTACTCAAACATTAAGGCCTTGATTTACGAAGATTCCAAATAGCGACTGCTAAACCAATTATTTAGCCCAGCAATTATTTAGCTCCGGTTATGTTTCCATGGTTTGCGGCTTATGAACTGACATTACTCAAACAATTAGAAATAAGAAAAGTGAGAAAAACGAATCTAATTGTCACCAGAATTGCTGCATTATGGGAAAATATTTGCGAAAAAGTAAATTCAGTTGATATCAGAGATAACACACACTTTATTTGCAATTTTATTTGTTTACAAAGGTAAGGTTTTAATTGATAAGCAACGGCTTCTCTCCTTTTGTTCCAATTATGATCACCCCTGCCCACAATAACTCAAGATGGTCCCAAACTAGATTTCAAAGATGAACTTCAGAACTTTACAAGATTTTCTCAGTGATTGGCAGCTATAAAATGTTAATTTGGCATCCATCATGCATCCACCTATAGGTCTAGTGTGAGCTCTCTCCAGCCAGTAAAAGGATGGGGAAAAAGCCTGTAGGCCCTACTATCTTAATTTGTCTCATCTTTTGTGCTTGCTTATTTTCTTTTCCACTAATAATGTCTTCTTGCATTTTGTTTGCTGAATCAGTCGGAGTGGGGTTCAAAACGGCAGGTGTGTTGATATCTGCTATCTAAAGTGTGACACAGTACCTAAAATGAAGCTCAGGTGTGAAGTCACGCAGTCCAGTATGCAGCTGTGAAGTATGGTTTGTTCACCCTCTGGATGCTGCTGGTCAGCAATGAATCCAAAAATGCAAATCAAAAGTGTCACTATGCCAACAAAACAAGTCAAGAGTTTATGGGCAGAAAGTTATAAAGTGCATCTTTAAGTTATTCACAAATTGGTGGGTGACTGCAGTGCTTAGTCCATCTCAGAGGCAGTTAGCAGATGAGAGGCAGGGTACACCCTGGACAGGTCACCAGTCTATCACAGCCAACACAGAGAGATAAAAAATAACATTCACACTCACTACTAGGGAGAATTTGGAGTTAACCTATCATGCATGTCTTTGGTCTGTGGGAGGAAGCCAGAACACCTGGAGACAAACCAAGCATTCACGTAGAGAACGTGCAAACTGCACAGAAAGGCCCGTGAGGATGCTGTGCTAACCATCACACCACCATGCAGCCTGCAATATTAATCTATACAATTACAATGCTGCAGTGAAAAAAAAAAGAAATCTGAGTTGTTGGTCAAAAAAACCAAGCAAACAAAAACAGATCAAGTTAAATTTTCTTGTGGTAAACTTTTCTTGTGGGTAATTTCTCAAAGCTTGCTTCTAAAATATTTATTTCCCAGAGAGGTATCTTTTTTCGTTGCCATTCTTGATCTCATACAACAGATCTAACCAAATTCCATCCGATTTATTTCTGGGGAGTTTAGAGGGAGAGCACAGAATCTTCGTTGGTTTTTAAAAATCTTTTCTAAATAGTTTTTGCAGGGTCTGCTACAGCCCAGGTGGGGGAGACTGGCAGAATTAGAGCATATCAGGTTCTTATGCTCTGTTTCTCTGTGATTGCACCATCTCCTTGGGAAAGTTAAATTACCACAGTAGAGCAAAAAAAAAAATCTAGTTTCTTTTATAATTTATCTCATTAGATAACACACATAAAATGTTAATTGCCACATTTCAAAGCATCTCATTTAGTTATTAAAAAGACTAGCAGTTGAAAAAAGTTGCAACCTAATGGTCGTCCCATCGTTAAACACACTGACAAAGCAACAAAACACAGCATCAGAGAGCATAGC
Source organism: Craterocephalus amniculus (assembly GCA_036024015.1). NCBI lineage: Eukaryota > Metazoa > Chordata > Actinopteri > Atheriniformes > Atherinidae > Craterocephalus > Craterocephalus amniculus. Next base: position 14,375 of record JAVQJG010050495.1, on the reverse strand, counting down.
ATACGGAGAATTCTTACATATTCATACAGGCTCTTTTGAAATCTGTTATTCATCTGTGGAGAATGTTTGATGTTGATTTTAATAAGGTGGTGAGGTGAGGCAACAGTAGCAGCAGTAATGTGCTAAACTCAGTGCAGCTCGATGAGCATGCAGCCGCCAGCTGCCGAGCCATAGCCGGAGCTGGGCCTTAATCTATAATTTAATATGGATTGAGTTTATTCTCCTCAGGGTTGATGATCAGGGGAGAACCGGATGGAGAGAGGAGGGAGAGCCTTCCAACCTCATTTTTGATACATGGCCTGGCTAAGCCATGGTCTTTGATCTATCTCCCTCCCCATTTTTCTTCTCTGTTGTTTTTTTCCGTTTCATCTCCCTTACATACAGAAATGGAGTCTTTCATTCGTATTCACTTTGACATACTGTACTATAGGTACACGTTCACAAAAATGCAGATCATAGATATGAAACAAACACCCTGAAGAAATAAGCCTAAAGTCGAATAACCTTTTTATACTCCTATAGTTTCCTTGAGTCATTTCTTATAAGTCAGACTGAGAATATAAACCAACCCACCATATCTTCTGCAAATGAATTACACTGAGGTTTGTAAATACTGTGCAAGAAAACACTATCGCAGTAAAGAGATAGTTCTTTACTGCTGCTTTGTAAATCTACAGGAAATGTCCTATATCCATTTCTAGAAACTGGATTGCTCCGCAAATGTAATAATGTGAAGTAGACTATAAATATGAATACATACTCTCGATAGTAATGTTAACATACCAGAAACAGCTTGTTAATTTCAGGATAGTTTATTTCATAGTGTGCATTTGTTTTTTTATAATACAACACCAGAACTCTGTTATCTGTTTTTAGGTGGGTTGGACTTGCATTTATTAGTCCAATGACTTCAAAAAAGTTTGAGCACAGGGAGAAGTTTCCATGCTTAAAGTGTCTAATTTTTGGATAACTGTAAAGAAACTGTAAATAATCAAATCCTCGAATTCTCTGACATGTTATCAATGTATTACTTTTAAACTTGCGAATCTCATCATCTTTACCTCTGACAAGTTTAGTGACTGTGATGCTATTTTTCATGTTCCCAATGTTGCCTTTGGTAGTTGTTGGTAGTTGGTACTTAAGCCAATTGATTGTAATATGTTAAATCTGGTAACAGCAACTTTGAACAGCTTTTTCCAGCTTTTTGTTACCAAATGTTTCTTAATCATTTGCTGGCATCAAACAAAAACTAACATTTCTTAATTTCAGGTGATGTTAAAAACTGAAAATTTTATTTCATGTTAATTATTATATCAAATTAAACCAAATCTTATTTACAAAGTGCTTTATATCATTTATTCTCATTCATTTAAAAAAAAAAAGACTCTGCACACCAAAACAGGAATTTAGAAATACACACCTCATATAATCTCCTTTACACAATCGCACACATTTACTTAAACACACAGATACTTCACTCCATTCTGCACAAATATTAACTCCCATCCATAATTACTGTATGTTGACTGAATGTTAGAATAAAAATATCAATAGAAATAAATCTATGGTCTGAAACTGCTGTGAACAAGGAATTCACACCAGAAGCAAGCCCACCCATAGCCACAAAGGGCTAACAGGAACCACCCAGATCAGGCAGGCGGAGTCCACACCGCAGCCATAGGACTGCAGTGCAAGACTAGCTACTCAGACAAGGACGATCGCTGAGGCACAAGGAATCAGGGAAAGTGTGTGTGGAGGATCCCTATGACGAAAACACTGCAGTTAAAAAGTAAAAACATGATTAAACTTCACCTGATGTGATTCAACAACTGAAAATGAAAAAGTCAACTATTTTACAACAGATAACAGACTGTCCAACCTTAAGACAGGATCCCAAACTTTTCCATGTAGCAGCGATAAGTTTAGTTAAACATAGGGCCCACCAAATATTTCCTGCGGTAAAATAAACCAACAAGCTGCTGTCACATCATTTCCAACCAGATAAACATCAGCTTTAAAGCCAGACTAATAAAATGTTCCTCATTAGCTTAATTTACAGGTGTCTCTGAGTTGGACAGGGACACAAGTGGACAGTAGCTGATGTGTACAGACTAATTTAGCTGTACAAATTTTGCTTTTGTAACAAAGCTGCAACTTCCAGCTGCCCCACAGACTCCCATGTTAAAAAGGCCAACTTCACAGCAGAATTACAGATGTTTAAAGCCTGATACAAAAAAACCCAATATTTTCTAAATTTAATAATGGATTGTAAAGTGTTTGGCTCAATTTTTCTCTGCTCTCCTGCAATTCCTTGTCAGCTTTCTTATTGCCTGGTGGTGTTTAATTCAAAGTTTTGATGACGCTGCTGAGTCAGTGGCTGACTTCAGTCTGTTGTTAGAATGATCTATGATAAAATCGCACGATGCAGGTAATAATAATGATAATGACTTTGGTTCAGTTAACCATGTGAATTGCAGATGCAATGTTCCTATTTGTTTTGTTTCTCTGGATGAATTTTCATTGTATGGAAAGTTTGACTGATTTGCACTTTCATCAAATTAACAGCAGCCATCCAGTTTGGAACATCTGGTATGTTTTGGTTGTAATATTTTCAAATCCCTTTCAAACCATCATATTTTGTTGCATTTTCAGTTTACACAGTGCTTAAATGTTTTTTTAATGATGAGAATACAGAAGTATCTGCCCTTATAGGTTGTTCTGCAATATATGAATGGATTCTATTTTTAAATTACATTTCTTTCATTTAGCTGACGCTTTTATCCACATTGACTTACAATTGAGTTTTTACCAGCGGTGCCATCACTGATATTTTATGCATGCCAGCTTCCTAACATACCTTAAGGGTGACTACATGAGTCACTTAACTGATGATTGTCAAGATAAAACAACTATATTATTACAAATTAAATTATATCAATGAAACTGAAACATTAAAAGATAAGAGTGTGGATATTGTGTGAAGAAACCAGAATCAGCAGACGGTTTTAATCATACCTTCAGCAATGGGGGAAATAAACCACCATGCCATCACTGGGCCCCAGATAGTACTGTATTTTGCAGAGTCTAACAGAAAATGTATGAAAGATGTGAATGACACATTTTCACAATGAAATGTGGTGAGTTTTCACTCTATATTTTACTGCAGACATGAGTAGAGGTGTTAATCATCTCCAAGTGCTGAGAGGCAGCCACAGTGATCTTAAAACCAAGCTTTTGAACCTCTACAGCTTCTTGTCATTTCATTCGCTCTCTCACTTTGGATTATCAGATAAATGGTCCAGAAAAGATGCTCATGGCTAACTATCCTGACAGATACACTGAAAGTGTTCTGTGCTGTTTAACATCTCAGCCAGTCACGTTTTCACTCAACAATGCCTGCCTAGATTAGGTTTATAAAAAATGAAACAAGCCCAAGGGCAGACTGGGACAAAAACAAACATCCCTGGGAATTTTGGCACAGAGTGGCCCATGGCCTCTTTGATCAAGAACATCACAAATATTTGAGCTCTCTTAGAAGTGAATATCCACCTACAACAACCATTAAAGCCATGTGGTTAGTTAGCAGGATTCAGACAGAGAAAACACATTGAATACTTCCAATATTGTTATATGTTGATATAAATCTATACATCATCACAATGATGAATATTAGAGTAGCATCTTCTTCTTTGTTTAATTTGATAAAATAGAAAGAAAAGAGATGAGAAATGATGAATCAGATCAAAACTGTTCCTGAGCACAGAAACTGCATCTCAGAGTCTGCTGCTGCTCTTTTCTAATGGAGGTATTATCTCAACCAGTTTTAACTAAAGATTTAATGGATTTTAAAAAATGCATAATCATTCAGTCATGTTCAAAATTTAGTTTATTTAGTAAAGAGGTAATCAGCTGCATCAGTGTTAACATCTGAACTAATGTGTTGGCTGAATTAAAGGGATACTGTGTAACTTTTGGCCACTAGGGGGAAGTGAACCTGTAACTTCCCACGGGCCACATGGTACGGTCGTAAAATGAAACTGATTCCATCCTGTTTAGTTTAGGGATGTTATTTGGATCCTGGGATTTTTCAAAGGATTTTTCACCATCAAGATTTACTGCTGTTGTTTTGTATAAACGCTGCTAGAAGATGTGGAAAATTAAATTGATGCAGGTCACCTGATCCTGTAGGTGCAGGATCTGGGATCCACTACAATGTCTGAAGGGCAGCTGCTTTGGAGCGTTAACACTCATCAAATGTTGTACAGTATAATGCTGTAGAATGCTGTAGAAATCATCCATTATTACTCACGCTAGGCTGATGTTTGGGCCCAAAGTTATACAAAGTTGTTAAGAGTCCCTGGTGAACGCAACCAACAACCAAACAGGTGTTTTCTTGCTGGAAGCTCTGATGTCCATTTTCTAATTTTCCTCAATGTCAAAAATAATAATGAACAATTTTTAAAATTAAAATAACAAAAATAATAAAATTTTTTATCACACACTGTGTTTGAGATGAAGATAATAGTCCAAATTAGCTAAACAAAAGCAAAACCTACGATTGGTTGGCTCTCATTACCAAAGCCGACTACAAGAAAAATAGGCATTGAACGATACAGATACTAGCCTTAGTATTGATAAAATCAATATTTGGTTCACTCTGCCCAGCCCTGCTGATGATACTTTCTTTCCGAAATGTTTGCACCAAAATAAAGTGAAAATGAGCCATCAGAGTGCTGTCCGTTTGTACTGTCCGGTTTTATTAATATTGTATAATCCAGTGATTCTCACATTTTTTCTACCATCTTACAAACTTACACATAAAGAGAGTCAGCAATTTCTATTAGAATTACTGTACTTCCTGGCATTGCTGCAGCGATAGCATTGTTTGGCATGGATGGTGTGTTTAAATCAGTAAAGTAGGCTGCTCTGCAGAGTTTCTTTATGTTTGTGATTGGTCAGGTGCTGCACGATTGTGAGCACACACTGATAAAGATTCGAAAATCTTGGGTTCAATTGATGCCAAACTCTATAGCAGCAAGTATCAGGATTCCAAATGTCAGGGTAAGTCAGCCCAGGTAGCAGAGAGATATCCTGGGTATGTTTATCCCGCTTCATAGTACAGGCCGCAGCTCATCTGTAAATCCCAAGAGGACAAACATACAAGGGCTCACTTGTGTTGATTCACAAAACTGCCAAGGGCTGCTTGTAAAATTTCATATGGTCCTTGAGTCTAGACGTGAAACGTGTTGGTTTTTTCAGGCAGTCACGTGACAAAACCACAGATTCAGTGGAGATTGGTGAGTGTTTTCCCTTTACCATATATTGCACAGTCTTGTCTGGATGTCTGTCACAATGAAAGCATCTTCAGTGTTATGACATGGAAATGAATAATTGTTCCTGCAGGCAGTTCACTGGTTATGTACTAGATCCAGTGAAGCATCAGAGTGCTATAGTGTGAAACTGTGCTGCAAGTGAAGACAGAATCTTTGTTGATATCTGATGTTTGTTTGGCTAAAATCATATAGTTAGTTGGTGTGATAACAAATCAAAACAGAGTTAAATGCAGAAACAAACATTTTGACCTTTGTTAAGTGCACTAAAAATCCTAGTGGAAATATCATATTCCTCTACAAATGTTACAAAGTGCATGATAACCCTGTCATGCAAATGATTATTTTTATGATTATTATTATGATTATATTTATATTTTTGATATATAGATCTGACTTTTTAGAAATATTTCCAAGTTTTTAAGATAATTATTAGTCTAGATGTTTTATCAGTTAGACATTGGACAGTCCATACAACATCAAATGATGACCAAAAGTGTCAAACAGCTGTTGATGAGTGTCTCACTTTACAAATTTTGCATTTCCCCAGTTAATCATTTGCTGAAAACATTTCTTGTTACATTTTTCTGTACCCATTTAATCCAACTCATGTGCAGAGTAATTTGTTGTTGTGAGGTTACAAAAGTCTATGTGAACTGAGCATTTATGTAAACACATCTTCAACAGTAGTGCTATATCACCGAAATGTTTAGTTTTGCCTCCCTCAAGTGGTGAATGGGAGCACTGGCTTTACTGAGGTCCAGATGAGTGGTATTGCCACTGAAAACACATTTGAGCATTAAATAAAATGGATGCTATAATTGAAAATAATGTCCTTGCTGGAAAATAGCAAAGTTCATAAAGCCTTGAAGGCCCACAAAACGGCTGAGCTGCACAGCTAACATTCAGTAAAATAAACAGCAAGTTTGATCTAAAGGGAAGACAGAGAGGAAGAGAAGGAGGAGCATCTGCGTCAAACCAATGCCATGGATTTGACCAGAAATACTTCAATAAAAAAGAAAACTTGAAGGAGGTACCAAGAGTATCCTGCTGAGTTGGGAACCCTGGATTCCTTCAATGAAAAGCCCTTTGATTGTTGGCAGGAATTCTTCTGGTTTGGCTGAATGGCTGTCAGCTCTGTCAGGGTGATGGACGGGCGGCTGTTTCACCCCTGATAGAAACAAGCCCCTTCTACTGAGCCGCAATCGCTTGGAGAGCAGGACCTCTGCCAGTCAACTCCTAACCTCTCTTCAAACAGATGGAAACAACCACATGTGGAGATGGAAGATGAAGCAAAGTCTGACTGAAATTACTAGTTTCAGAAGCAAAGAGTTGAATCCTGCACAGTTCTGAGCCTCATCAAGGATGGGACATATTTATTAACCTCTTCAATTTCAGATAAACCTATAAACAAACCATTTATATATAGGCTGAATGTAGTCCTTGTATGCAAAAGGAGATAAATATCAAGCTTACTTCTACAAGCAGTTGTTTCATAAATCCCCATGGCCAGAGAGACTTTTATTTTGTTTTGAGCTTTGTTTAAAAGATATAAATACAGTAAATGCATTTGTGTTTGTACATGCATTTTCATTTTATTTATTCGTTTTCATGTGTAATATATCTTTTAAGTTCCTCTTATTTTATGTAAAGATACTTTAATTATAATTTGTTATAATCATATTTTCAGCTGGTCCAAGTTTTTATTGTATTTTTTTATATATATGTGCTCTGTTCACAGATTTTTTTCTGCAAATGCATCTTATGTTTTTGACAATAAATAATTTTGATTAGGATTCTAAGTAAAAGTTTAGATTTCCATGTCTCTTTCAAAGCTCTGTTGCTGTGTTTAACCTGGATTGGATGAATTTACACACCATAATCGTATGTTAACAGTCCAGGTCTACCTAAAACTCAATCACGAGGTTTTCCTCTGAGAAGAAATGATAAATACCACAAACTTGTAAGGGTAAAATCCTTTCCTCTATCTGTCACTTCTATCTCTATCTCTCTCTTCATCTCTGTCTCTGACAAATACTCAGAATTTATCATCTGAAGTGTGATCCTTTATACATGACTTCAACTTAAGCCTGAGCTCCAAGTCATGAATCACTATCATCGAGGCATATCACTCCATTGAGGTTTTCTTTTATATCTGAAAGAAGCACTGTTGACTTGCATGTGAGCATCCAGCAGGGGTGGAAAGTAACTAATAACATTACCCGCGTTACTGTAATTGAGTAGCTTTTTTGTGTACTTATACTTTTTCAAGTACTTTTTAAAAAGTGTAGTTTTACTCATACTTAAGAAAAGTTTCTTTTAAGTAATGTACTCCGGTACATTTTACATTACAAACGTTACTGAGTAAAAAAAAAAGAAAAAAAAAAAGGCTGAAGCAGATGTCTGACTTACTGAGATTAAGAAGTTTTTCTCCCCTAGAATGTGACATACTTTTTTTATATATTTTGGAATATTATAGTATATCATGATTTTTGCCATTATAATCCTATCACTACTTTAGTATTTTAAAGGCAATTTATTGTTTATTACAGATGTTTGAATACTTTGAACAATTATTTATATGCATTATAGCAGGATACTACAATATTCCAAAAATTGGATGTTCAGCTTAATTTTCACTAAATCCGTACAATCCAGTTGTTGAATCACAGAGCCTTGGATGTGCAAGTATCTAAGCAGATTCCAGGTGTAAACACTGAAATTTTTTCTTCTGTTCAGCAGCATTAGTGCTACAGTTTGCACATGTATCATTCTGCCCAGGATCTGTCATGTGTATTCCAGACTTTCAGCAAAGAATTTGGGTTTAGTCTGAACTTACTAGATTTTCCCTCTCTCTCTTTTTGCTGCCAGCTGTAGTATTTCATTCATCAGCGTGGGTCGAGGTAGACATGAACCATACTGGCAGGGTCCTTCATCCTTGAGGTCTTAGTAAAATACGGTAATAACATATCATTTGTTTTTAAGACTAGCCATTTGAAGAAAACCAAGCTTCATGTTTCTGTCTGGACTGGAATACTATACGATGGTCACAGGTTTTCCTTTAGTAAAAGTGAGCATTTCCAAATATTGCTTGCCAAATATTGCTTGCCAGTTATTGCGGCAGAGGAGAAAATGTATATTATTATGATTATGATGATGATTATTATTATTATTGTTATTATTATTATTATTATTGTTAATAATAGTAATAATAATAAAAACAATTGTAGAAGAAGAAGCAAAATTCTAAAAATATGCCAAATACAATTGAACCCCTCTTGAAATGCAACACATGATGTTATTGAAACAATAGTGAAAGAGATGTTATCTCATGCTTCCACACATTTTCCACACTTTTCCACAATATATCCACTTATTTGTCTCGAAGAGAAAGTTGAAGCAGAGGATGGGGTGCAGCTGGAGGGGGGTCTCTTGAGGTCTGAGAAACTAAAGACCTCATGGCAGTATACCACTCAGCCATCACAAGCACTTAACATCTTGAAAGGCTACTGCGTTGTTTATTATTGGTGCTGTGAGAACAAAAGCCGGAGCCCTTGTGTCTCCATACTAACAAGCCCCATCTGAAAGCCGGAGGGGAAAATTCTAGCTGGCCTGTGCTTGCCACTTCATTTCCTGACTGGTGAGTGCTTGTTTCCTGTGCATCAGCCTAAACATGGTATTTTCACAATGGGGACTTTGCCACTTGTTCCTTCCTCTTCCACTTTTGACTTTCACCTGAAAAGGGATTTATATGCATTATAGCAGGATACTACAATATTCCAAAAATTGGATGTTCAGCTTAATTTTCACTAAATCCGCACAATCCAGTTGTTGAATCACAGAGCCTTGGATGTGCAAGTATCTTAGCAGATTCCAGGTGTAAACACTGAAATTTTTTCTTCTGTTCAGCAGCATTAGTGCTACAGTTTGCACATGTATCATTCTGCCCAGGGTCTGTCATGTGTATTCCAGGGATTAAATCTTGATTAGATGTGGAGCAAATCAAAAGTTCAAAGCATACAGCTGTGAGAACAATGGTGGTAAAGGTCAACAGACTGCACTCGGTGGTTTGTGGAGCTGCACTTGATGAGAGCAGACACTCAGCAGCTGCATAATGACAAGGCAAAGGTCTTCTCACCACTGAAGTGTAAGTTTACTTGCTCCTGCCTGGCCTTTGTTTTTCATTTTCATTTTTATGTAAAATATGCAAATATCATATATTAATACCGTGGCTGCATGGTAATAGGAACACCGTTCATAGAGTATAATTTGACTTTCATGTAGTTGTGGCAGGACGACCAGAGGGCCCGGGCAGGGATTGATCCCAGAACCTCCTGGGTGAAAGTCATACGCGCTTGCCAGTCAGCCAAAGGTATATCCCTGTGGCCAAGTAGCCAGGGCGGATTATCAGTCGGAGGCACACGGTGACAGGACCCACACACTGTCACATAGTCAAACCAGTCCATTCTTCTTCATAGTTTCTTCCTGCCTGAAAGATGCAGACCAAGTGTCTTTTTATTTTTACTGAGTGATGAGGAATAGTTGAGAAGTTTCTGGAAATGCAACAAAAACTTAAATCTCAGATTTTTTTATGCTCATCACCTTAAAAACCTTCAACAGCAACACTGCATTAAGATGCTCATGGCTCTGTGTTCAGTAGTGCCTTATGGACTCGAGTACCTCAGAAAACCATTTTCTCAACATTCACCACAGCATCTAGAAATGTAACGTGGAACTTTAGTACACAGAGAAGAAACCATAAACCACCTCTTATAAAGGAATGCCACTAAGTTATGTGGAAAAAGGTTAGTCTGAACAGACTGAAAGAAATTGGCCATGTGTTCTGAGGTTAGATGAGACCACATTTAAGGTGCTTTTGAGAATAAAACAACTGTGTCTATATGGCAACAATGAGGATGGCTGTCCAGGCTGTTTTCAGCATGTGAAAATGCCATTGCCAATGTGGATCAGTGTTTGTCGCATGAATGACTTAAATATGTATGAAGGTACTACTAATGCAGATCCCTTGTATCAGAATTGTACAGGGACATACTATCATCAAGAAGATGTCTTCCATTTCTCACTTAACATCACAAATAATACAGGTTCCTTGCATCCTTAAAAGATATCCCAGCATCCAGTTCAGTGGGAGATTCAACTTTTCAGTAGATCTGAGATGTAACAAAAGACTTGAATGAATGTCATTAGGTCACAGATCGGTTTTTATTTTTAAAAAAATCAATTTTAGCTAGCATAAGAAAGGCATCAAAATGTATGCATATCACCATGTTTCAAAGGAGACAATAAGCTTCTTATGTTTTCTCTGTAAACCCCCCCATGGTAATCAGACGTGTGACCTGAGAAACACATTATTGCTCATGCCTTTCAAAAGGGCTTCTCTGAAATTCACTTACTTTTTTCTGCCTTGAGCCCATTTGCTCTCTCAGTTACAAAATTCCCATGAACAAAACACCCACAAAAGAAAAATGTAAGGAGATCAACACAGAAAGGCAGATAGAAAGGCGGTATCACAGGGGGAAAGCAATCTTTTTAGGTTCAAAGGCACTCCCTTTTTGTACCCCATTGGCCCTGGGGGGAGCAGGACTTGCTTGTCACTGGTGCCATTCACCTGCCAGTCAGAATGTTACAGGATCCAATGGGCTTCAAATTGTCTAACTAAAACTTCTCAGCCAGGGAACACATGGATGTAGTGGGGTAGCAGACCCAGTGTCAGGCAAGTTCTAAAGTTCATTGCCTGAATGAATGAAGAAACAACATTTGCTATCAGTTCGGTTAAGATTTGCAAGGCATGTTTGAGATAAATGATAATAATTAATGATCTGACTCAAAACCACTTGAGGAGGGGGGATTGAGGATTGTACTAAGACACCATGAACTTGTATAACAACAATGTATTTAGTATATTTAAGTATTGCATTATACTGTAACAATGGTGAAATATTCCTTTTAATCTCTTGTACCTTCACTAGCAACAAATGTGTTTACTGTGTATGATATATAGCCTACATCAAGTATTTTAATAATAATTTTAACCTGTTATATAATCAGATGTCTAGTTTCATAGTCCGTTAATGATGATCATGATAAAAATGATCTAAACATGTGTAACATGCTTTACTGCAACTGTGCAGCTTGAGCCTTACAATCATATTTTTCCTTTTGTCTTTATAGTATTTATTTTTCATTTGATAATTATATGTCAGCTTAAATTTCATTATTTCTTTTTCACAACCCCAAGTTGAGGACTGAGGCCACATGTTACACATGGAGAGCTTACAGTATATGTTCTTACTGTGACAGTGAGGGTCCTGTCACTATGCCTCTGACTGATCATGTGCCCTGGCTACTTGGCCACAGCGATACCACTTCGGCTTGACTTTCACCCAGGAGTTGGTGGAATTGATCCCCACCTGGACTCTCCTTCATCTTTCCACATTACTCAATTGAAACTTGCTGTAAAACACAAATTCTAGATTCACTCCTAGTAACTCTACAAGCAAAATAGATAGTTAAATTGATAAATAAACTCGCTCCTTCAGTCTTAGCAGGTATAGAGTAACTCTGAGGAAGGTATCAGGAGCAACAATAAATGGGACGAGATAGATTTCCACCGGCAAATCCACTTGTTCTGCTGTCCCATGTCATTTGATATACAAAAAGGTCCATTTTGTCTTTTCTACTGCAAGGAGAACATGCTTTTGGGATCTGTAACATACAGGATCCTTTTAATCGTATAATTACAATCTTATAATCTGAAGACAGTTCATGGAGATGATGAAGATGCTGAAGCGAAGCCTGAACCAGAACCATTGGTTACAGCTCTTTTTCCCACAGTGTGTTTCTCTGTTTCATCTAAAATAAAGGTCTTCCAGCAAGCAGTATGTGAATTTTATGTTTCACTGATCATGAAGTAAGCCTCTACTGATATTGCTTAAATCTGTTTCTGACTAGTTAAGCCTTTAATGATATCTAGCTGCACACTACAACTTACACACCCACATGTGCTTGATAAGAACAAGAGCGATGTGAATTCCCCACCCTGGTTGCAACTTGAGACCCTCAGAGAGGGAATGCCGGGGGGCCCTCCATGAGAAACGCATCCAGACAAGCTTTCAGAGACACACAGACCACTACTCAGTTAATATACAGCCCCCCACAGCAGGATCTAGCCATCTGGACTTATTTCTGCTCTGGCAGGGTGGCTCTCAAAGCCCATCTGTGCTGGGGCCGCATTCACAATGGGCGGAGGAATTTGCTTTTCTAAGATGGAATGCAGCAGATTTAAGGGATGACAGTATAATGCGTTACATCTTTTCACTCTGTACACTGGAGCATGTCATTGCATCAACATCTGTATTTCATTTTTAGTGCCAGGGTCAATCTTGGGTTCAAAGTGTTTGGTTTAAAGCATTAAAAATCCCTAAAGACACTTAATTATTACCTGTTGGTGAGTTATTTAGGTTACAAATACATTAAATATGTTTATAAAACACCTCAAATAATTCCATGACCCTTTCACTCCTGAAGTCAAGATAACAGAATAGTTTTTTTCTTAATTACTTTTATTATTATTAATATCTGACATCAGATTATCCTTAATGTTTTGGTGCATGTAGAAATTGTGTATTGTAGGGGCAAAGTTGTCACAGCCCATGACATGAAACTGTATCCTCGATGACAACTTTTAAAAAGCTATTAATGTCTAAATTACCATTCTGTGTTTAATGTGGTCTGAATCTGAAATAAAATATGTGCGTTTGGCACATAGACCCCAAAATGATGCATGCTGTTGTAGAGCTGTAAATCCAAATGGGACCTCACTGCATGCATTACTGCCATTCCTTTGCCTCCAGCGACAGCTCAACCCTATTAGCTGTTCAGATACTATGGCATCTGGTGGTAAAACCTGAGTAAAGAAAACATTCAACATTCCGATAAAACTGCAGAGGTTTTTCATAACAGAGGTCAGAAGAGATGCACTTGTAGCAGAGGAAGTTGTTCAATACTGCAAGATTGTCCTGAGACTCTCAGCAGAAACTATATAACTAATCACAAGAAATCAGCAGCTTACCATGGTGGCTTTATCAAAACCCACAAATCCCGGGGATTCTGCCAACAGTTTACTTTCTGCACAATGGAGTTAAATCTGACAGTGATGGCTAGTCCTAATGACCACATATTGATTTGCAACATCCATAAGACCCGTTTTTTGTCCCCCCGAGACTGATCAGTAAACCCCTCTTTTCTGCAGGGAACATGTGTCTCAGACTAATCTTTCACTGGAGACATTTTTAAAAGATTTTTCTTGAATTTTATAAAGCTAAAACCAATTTAAAACAAATGTCAATTGGCTTCCTTGTGATTTTTCATTGAGAAACTGAAAAATCTACTCTCTGAATAGCTTATCCAGCTTATCCTTATAAAATATCCAGCCTATGTAGGCAGCGTCCTCCAGTGGTGCTTTACAAAATTGTTTGGAGAACAAGGGTAAGCCTGGCTGCTAGTGGTACTTTTTTGGCCAATCAGATGCCCTGGGCTTTCTCATTGGCTCAAAGGAAACTGTCAATCAAATCTCCATAAGGCTTTTTCACCTGCCATTGCAGTGTGGTATGGTAGAACAGATCTCAGAGAAAAATGCAGCTGGCTGAGATCCTGACCTTAAAAAAAGAAACATTAATGAAAGGCAAACAAACAAATGTACAATAAAATGTTTTTTATAGTATAGTAATCAAATGTCAATTTCACACACAGTAAATCATTTTTAAAAAAGTAAATTTCAAGCAATGCTGGGAAGAATTGTCCAGATCTCTATGTCATATGAAACACGATTATGTATACATAAAAAAAAATCCTAACCACTTATAAAACACCATTTAAGCACCATTTAATTTGATGGTCTTAACAATATGTGATTCTTTGAATGATCCTTTTTAAATACTTTTTTTCTAATCTTTAAAACTAGCATTTGCAAAGGTTAAATGGGTGTTGAGTGCAACATATAATATAATATAATATAATATAATA
>JAVQJG010050493.1:0-10995 GCA_036024015.1 Craterocephalus amniculus | reverse complement strand
AATAAAATCTGGTGATCTACTGAAGGCGGCACTAAGATCCAGCAGAACCAGAACAGAAAGTTTCTGTGCATCTAGGTTAGTTCTGAGGTCATTTACAATCTTCAAAAGGGCCGTCTCAGTACTGTGGTTCATCCTAAAACCAGACAGGCACTCTTCCAAGATGTTCCTATTCAGAAAGTTGTTCAACTAAATAAAAAACAATTTTTCCACAAGTTTACTTTAAAACGGTAATTTGGCTGTATTCTGTAGTTATCAAGAATATTTGGATCTAAATTGCTCTTCTTCAGAAGGGGCCTCACCACTGCTGTCTTAAAGGCAGATGGGAAAACCCCTGTCTGAAGAGAGCAATTCACAATGTCTAAAAGCTCAGGCTGAAAGAAACCATAAACCCTTTTAAAAGAGATGTGGGAATCGGGTCTAAAAGGCAGGTTGTTGGGTTCAGCTGGGAGAAGACTCGACCAAACATCTTTGCATGAACCAGGACAAAATTCTCCAGTGTTTCCTCAGGCTAAAATGCTTCAGATATGTTAAAATCATCATGTCGTTGAGATAAAAGATTTAATCTGATAGCACTAATTTTACTTCTGAAGTGGTCTGCAAAGTCCTCACATGCAGCATCTGATGCTGGCATGGAGGACTTGGTAAAATCTGTGTTTATTAGATTTTCGATTGTTCTAAAAAGGAATCTGGGGTTATTTTTATTTTGTGCAATAAGGTTTGAAAAATGGAGGGTTCTTGCTTGTTTTACTGCATTATTATAGATGTGCTGTTGTTCATGAAAAATCTCAAAGTGGATGTTTAATTTAGTTTTTCTCCATTTTTGTTCTGCTGTCCTGCATTTCCTTTTTATTTCTTTGATGCTCTCATTTATCCATGGTGATTTGGTTTTACCTTTTAAAGATTTTGTTTTTAGTGGAGCAGCAGCATCAATAGCGTATTTAAGTTTGCAGATAAAATTATCAATAAAAAAATCACAGGATGCAGGTAAAAACTGAGCAGAGGTATGATGTAAAATGTTAATAAAACTTGCAGCCGCTTCAGAAGTAATATATCGCTTCCTCACAGTTCTCACTGGGGCCTCCCGCTGGCTAAAACTGGTGATGTTAAAAAACACACAGTAGTGGTCAGACACAGCCAGGTCCACAACAGAGGACACACCCGTGGACAGGCCGTAGGTAATTACGAGGTCGAGGGTGCGTCCCCTGTTATGAGTCGGCTGTGTGACGAGTTGTTTGAAATCCATGCTGTCTAAAAGGTTTAAAAACTCTCTTCCATAAGGATCAGAGTTGTTAAAAATATGTAGATTACAATCACCAGTCATTAAAATCTTGTTTTGACTTGAGTGTATAGATGTGAAAAAGTCTGAGAATTCTTGAATAAAACAGTAACAAATAAAATGGGCGGGTTGCTAAAAACAAATGCATGATGCTCAAAGGAAGAATAAAGCCCTATTCTGACGGGATTAGTATTACCTAGGGACCACATGTAATAAATAAATTACCCCCCGACGTCTGTGTTTTCTATGGTGCATTCGCCCGGGATAAGAGAAGTCTGAGATTTGACTGAAAATTACAGACATTTAGCGGATATGATGTCAGAGCTCCGTGTATCATATTGAATTGTATTTGAATTTTTAATCTATAAATTTAAGTGGTTGCTACAAAAGAAAATTTTAATAACATAATAACCCTGTCCCCTAAACGACTAACAGGATATCCTTACCGCACACGGCAAACCATTAAGTGAGCCACCGTTTGCACTTTACGCCGCTCCGTTTCGGCCTTTTCTTGATGTACGACTTTATGGGCCAATGTCGTCTTGCTGGTCTTGGACCCAAAAAGTTATCAAAACACTCCAGGGCAGCCTCCATTTATCACCATAAAGAAAAATAAATGCTTGGAAAACGGAAGTAAATACTGCAAAACCAGCGTTGTCCTGCCTATTTCTGTCCAAATCACAGAGATGCCTGTTCGCACTGGATTAGTTTTATCAGAGGACCTCGGAGTTCAGCAAATTATGGTAGGTAATTTGCAGGGGAATTATTACATCGCAAATCACCGACATGGCCGATTCGCACGGGATAAAAAGGGGCGAAGGTGTCTTGGTCCCAGCCAATCTCCATAGAGCTGGCTCCCGGTATTTGCATAGGAAGAAGAACACCATTTGGAGACCCAAAACAACAGCAGCCGTAACAGATGACATCGGAAAAAAAAACATTAGAAGTTGAACAAGCTTTTGAAAAAAAGTTCTACAAGTGTTCAGGGAGTGTTGGTGGTTAGAAACAACTTAATAGCAATGCGTTTGTGCCGCCAATCGATGTTGGAATCCAACGTTGTATCGCGGAGTTTATAATAAACTCAGCACTGCCGCTTAGCGGAGGTTAGCCGTAGCAACAGAAACGACGCATGGAAGCATGAAGGCAGCGACGCATGGAGACGCTTGGAACGGACGCCCATAATTACGTCCGTCAGGGAGCAGAAATGGGCCTTTAGGAGGCAAAAAACCAATGTGAATGAGAGCCAAACCATAAATAACTTTTGCTTACATTTATTTTACTTTATTTTTCTCAATAATAAAAGATAAGATGGAAAAAATGAGTTTTTTTATTCTGTTGCATTATATTATTATTTACAAATATTTTTTTGTATTACTAATAAATCTTTGTACTGTTTGATTATGACCGTAATCATGATCAATAATAAGGATTGTAAAATTTAAAGCAAAAAAAGCACTGTATTGACATTAGCAATACTTGCCCTGGATTTACTGAAACTTTTCAGTATCACCTGAATATGCAGGCCTCCAACCCTGTTTTTTCGAATGAATGAGGTAGAATGAATGTTTGGTGCTTTTCTTTAGCAAGATGGAAGTTGAAATTATTTATGAAAACAATCAGAAACACAATATCAATCTATGTATGTTTTTATGCGTGAACACTTTTGGCCACGGAGGTTAAAAAACAAAAAGAAATGTGGGATTTAAACTGGTCAGAAGTCTTGAAACAAACATTTGACAATGTTCTGACATGCCATCCAAACTTCCTCACAATTAGGATTGTACATAGAATAAATGTCTGATATTATGTTATGTTGAGCCATGGAAATGCATTGAGTCAAAGGAGAGTCCCCCCCTCCTGGAAAAATAACCCAAACGTGTGTGTATACATCATATAGACACACAAATAAACACACTTCATCCTTCATTTCTGCTGGCCGACCTTCATCCGTCTTGCTCTTGCTGCTCGGTTTTTTGGCAGCTCTGAAATTAAAGCCACTACTCCTGAAAAAAAATCCACCTCAGCAGAAAACGCTTTAGATGAGCCTGTCAAACAGTGATTCACCTTCTGTGCATCACACACTCCCACCACATTCAATTTTTAATGAACAGATGCCACTTTTTCTATTGTTTTCCTCATTGAGGGGTAAAACTTGGGTCAAGCAGGCTGCTGTGCTGCAGAAAAGCTGCAGATTACATCCATCACCTGTGGCCTGGAGTAAATTACGGAGGTTTTGCTTCATTGTTATTCACTCCAGATTATTTTAACATCATACAAAACTCTATATAGCTAACACCCAGCTTTACAAGCTCTACCTCCATTATTTATGAATGAAATAGTGACATTTCACTGTGTGGTTTTACATGGGAAAGAGATCTTAGAGCAACAAGCCTGATTTAAGATTTAACCTGTTAAAATCTTTCTAAAAAATCCTTTGTCTCTATTTGGCCATTTTAACAATGTAAATGTAAAAAAGAATTCATTTAAAACATATATAACAGTTTATTATTATGTGATATGTAAACAAAATTATTTTAGTGCAAAAGTATCGAGCAGGGGCAGAAGATGAGTACCAGATTGTGCTGAACTGGGTTTTTACCATAAAGTGATGCAAAAGGTGAAACATGATCCATTAAAGGGTCCGACCTGTGAAACCTACCTGTGCCAACATGGAGACGGTCGTCATCCCTGAAACTAACAGCAGTATTTCAGAAAGCCCAAAGATCACAGCGTGAGAATATTCCACCTCGCTCGCCTCAGTCAGAGGAGCCACTGAAACCCGGAGCTCATGGAGTATGTAAGAGCACATACGTTTGAGTTCCTGCCAGTTCCAGTATACATGGGTATCAGTAATCCCATTACATTTAACCGGGAAGGACCAGAATCCTAGATTGATTCATGGTGTGAAATATAAACTGGCTCCTCCGGTGACCATAGCGATATACGTTTTAGGTTTTATTTGACAGATTTTGCTCTGGAGCCGTTAGGGACCATCAACAAGTGAGCAGTTTACTGTAAAGTGGAAAACACAAATTTCCCAGTAAACCGCCCACATAACCCAGTGACTTCAAAGAAAAGATGAGTTCATCCATAAAAAGAGACAAATCATATGTACTTTGAATTTTTGGATTGCTTTATATTTTAATGGAAATTTAACAAAAAATACTTCAATACCTTCCGAGTCATGTGACCCAGTATTTCCAATATTTCTATTAAAGTAAACAATAATCACTATTAGAGGCCTTTTTCCCCGATATCCTCTGCACCAAAGATTCAGACTCTTTTTAGTTTAGAGGCCAAATGACGTATAATGTGAATTTAGGTGACGAGGCCAATAAAACAACAACAAAAATAACCTTTTACCTAGAAAAAAACTGTTTTCCTTCAGTTTAGTACAGAAAGATGAAGGTGCAGATGTTTAGATTTAATGAACTATACTTTTGAAAAAACAATATGAAAAATATTTCTTCAGAAAATATCGTTACTATGAAATTTTTCTTCAATTAGACATTTAAATATCTTTTGTTGTATATGTATAAATCATATAAATTTATATATAAATACACATAATTTATCATATGTAAATTATTTTTACAAAGGCTTCCAATCATCTCTGTGCTCATATTCCTCACAGACATGATTTGCATTGGGCACATGTGAAGAAAGCTGGATTTCCCCAGAGGTGCGGCAGCTTGATGGCGTGTATCAGTCGGACATATGGAAGCCTGGGAAAACTTAACCCCTCATGGTGGAACAAATCATCTCATGTCCATGTTCTGCCTACCGGGTTTCTGCTGCAGCGCCCGTGCCCTCCTCCGGTCCAGGATGCTGCTGCTTGAAGTGACTGACATCCAGCCTGGGATCACTTCGTCCTTTCATTTATCTTCCCGAGGTTTGCAGAAAGCCCGGAGGGGGAAGCGTGTCGTGAGATGGGATGGATATGGTTTCCTGAGAATGAGCTGGAGGGGAAGAGGAGCAACAAACAAGCCGTTTCTGTACGTTGGAGCAGCAGGACGGGATGCCGGTGCTGCTCGCGGCCTGCAGGGAACTTCATTATCATGAGTGTCATGCTCTCTGCTTGTTCCTCCAATATCTTTTTTGCCAGCAGCTAGTTTCTATCTCCCTGCTTGTGTCAGCTTTTATGCGAGTGTGTGGTTGTGATTGCAGGTACGGTGGAGCATCCAATCTTCTGAAAATGCTCTGCACAGGCCACCCCCACAACATTGTCCTCTCGCAGTCAGCATGCTGCCTGTGTTGTGGCTTCAGCCTCCTGCTTTGCTCTGTCTCCTGTCTGGCTAACCTCAGCTCCCTGGATGTCCCGGCTCGGCTTCCTCTGCATTTCCTGCTACTGTGTCTACTTTAACCGCCGTTTAACTAGTTCTTTTTCCTTCCCATCTTCTGTCTCTACTTCGGTTCATTGACAGTAAATGCTCCTCGTTTTCACTGTCGGGTACCGTGCATCTGCTCAGCGGCTTGTTAGACATATCTAATCAGCCAATCACATGGCAGCAACTCATTTAGATGAAGTTTAAACAGATCTGACTTTTAAAAAAACGTTAAAAACCAAGGACCCCTCCCTGGGCCGCCACCTTATCGTGGTGAAGGGGTTTGCGTGCCCCCTGCTTCGGCAGGGAGCCGGACAAAGGGCGGCCCGAAGACCCCTTATGGAGAGTTATCAAGGACCTGTGTTTCCCTCGCCCGGACGCGGGTCACCGGGGCCCCCCCCTGGAGTCAGGCCTGGGGGTGGGGCACGGGGGCGAGCGTCTGGTGGCCGGGCCTCATGGGGCCCATGTGGCCTCTTCGGCCGTAGGGGTCGGGTGCATTGCGAATCGGGCGGCAAAGGCGGCAAAGGCGGGGACCCTGGCGGTCCGATCCGCGGCTGCAGAGGCTGGCTCTTGGGACGTGGAACATCACCTCTATGGTGGGGAAGGAGCCTGAGTTGGTGAGCGAGGCTGAGCGGTTCCTGCTAGATATAGTCGGACTCACCTCGACGCACGGCTTGGGCTCTGGAACCCGAGACCTTGAGAGGGGATGGACCCTTTTTCCACTCTGGAGTTGCTCGCGGTAGGCGCCGAGCAGGAGTGGGCATATTGGTTGCCCCCCGGCTTGGTGCCTGTGTTTTGGGGTTTACCCCGGTGGACGAGAGGGTAGCCTCCATCCGCCTTCGGATGGGGTTTCAGAGTACCCACCCTTTTTGGGGTCCTTGGAGGGAGTGTTGGAGAGCGCTCCACCCGGGGACTCCCTCGTTCTGTTGTGGGACTTCAATGCCCACGTGGGCAATGACAGTGAGACCTGGAAGGGCTTGATTGGGAGGAACCACCCCCCTGATCTGAATCAGAGTGGTGTTTCGTTGTTGGACATCTGTGCTCGTCATAGATTGTCCATAACGAACACCTTGTTCAGGCACAAGATATCCATATGTGCACCTGGCACCAGGACGCTCTAGGCCGCAGTTCCATGATCGACTTTGTAGTCGAACATTTCCACGTGTGTGATAATCCTCATCATACACACTGATTCCAGTCTAAGTCAGGCAGATGAAAAACATGGGATCAGCTCTCCTCCTGACCTGGAGATGCTTTATATCCCAGAGATTACAGTTACTTTTAGTAATCTATTACAGACCGCCTGATTCAGACTCTTTATCTCAGCAGAACAAGCCGGCTGCAGCTCCCAGGAAGGAGGATGCCAGAGGGAGTAAGACGTCTCCTGCAGGTCGGGTGAAAGTGGCCATCATCCGAAAACCAGTCAGAGGAAAGAGCTGCAGCCTCAAAACCGGCCACAAGGTGGCAGCAAACACCAGCCCTGCTGCACCGGGGAGGAAGATCCTGGCCACCAGCAGGACCAGCTCTCTGAGCTCTGAGGTGGAGGGACTGGGACCCCAGGATGCCCCGGGGAAGGATGCTCCGGGGGGCGTGGAGTCGATGCGTCCGGGTGGAGAAGCAGGTGGAGAAGTAGATGGAGCGCTTGCAGAGGATCAGAGGGACTCTTCTCTGGCGGGGGCTGCTGTGGAGAAACCACGGAGTCCCAGCAAGGTAAATCTGTCGCAGTCCGGTCACCTCACACCCCTGCAACCTTTTAGATGTTAACCTGCAACCAGCTGCTCTTACATTAAACCTGAATGCAGCAGTCTTTAGATTACTGGCAGGTAGACAGATGGATTGTGGGAAGAAACTCCTCTTGGACCTTCGGTCTTGGCCTCAGGCAGCAGCCTGATGGGGGCAGGATACTTTTCCATCACATCCTTATTAAACTATATCGTGATATATATCGATATCGATCAATATGGTCTAATAATAAACGTTTTACAGCCGTGTAGGCTTAGATTAGCCGACTAATAAATGTCTACACGCCACGTCCCATCTTAGACGTTTAAATAATCGCTATGGCCATACAGATTATTTAAGTCCAGTATGTGGACACCAGTTTTGCAACTTACAGTCATTATTTTGGTCAATATTTAATATTTAATGTATTAAATTCATTTGTCTAGATTTATTCTGAAACGAGAGTTTAAATCTAACCAAACGTACACATTGACCAATGACTGTTATATGTTTTAATCCAACATGTGGCCGTGATTTATACAATTTATTGTTTTTTATATCATCTTTAACAGTTTAACAACTGTTGTCTAGTTTTGAGCTAAAATATAAACGGGAGAATTTCAATCTAAACTTCTACAAAATCTCTAATAGACATCTCGGCTCAGTGGGTAGGTAAATGTTTATTTATATCGCACCTTTCAAGAGAAAAATCACTAAGTGCTTCATAATGCAACACAAGAACAACAAATAGAGCATAAAACAAGTAAAAACTGGTAAAACTAAGCAAAAGCCAGTTCAAAAGGTGCTTCTTTAGCTGTTTTTTTCTCCCAGAGGGAAGGGGCAAAGGCAACACCTTTGGTTCACACCAGCAGACCCTGATCACATGATCTCAGGGACCGGTGGGAGCACACAGATGTCCAAGGTTGCAGATATAATCTGGTGCTTGATGGTTCCAGTACAACTGGGAAAACTGGAGTTGTATGAGAATTTTGACAATTTTGGGCTCAGCCTTGCAAGCTGGAAAAGCATGTTAAGACTGTTCACACCTTCCTCTCTGGGTGAGATGAAGGTGTGAACAATCATCTCCATCTCAGACTGGGACCCAGCTGGACGCAGCTTTGCCATGTTGTTAGAAGATATGACCAAAATGATATGATTCAGCTGAATATAGTTATCATTCATCCACCTCCTAACGGCATCCTAACACCCAAGCAACATTGAAATCTTAGAAACATCCCGAGGCTAACTGTGGAAGGCTAAAGCTAAGGTGAAAATTCTGGTTCTAACACCAATCAGACTCTGAGCTACCTGTAGCTACGAGCTAACAAAGCTAACCCGGAGCTAACGGGAGCTAACCAGCTAACAGTGGAAGGCAGACTAAAGCTAAGGCTCTGTTAGCAGGCTAAAACCGCAGTTGCGCTACAAAAGAACTTGGCCTTAATTCTGACTCGTTTCCAGAGTAAATAACGCCTAAAGGAATGAGTCAGAATGTTTCCCTCCTCCCCCACAGGTGTCATGAAGGTAAAGCTGAGCTTTTAAAGCTAAAATGGTTTTTGTACCAGGCTGTAAACATGTTTCATTCTGCTGGAAAGTTGCTCTTTTAACCATGAGAGTCTATGGGGATTGGCTCAGCCAGCCCCTAGTGGAGGAGGGGGGAACTGCTGCTCCTAGTGGAGGAGGGGGGAACTGCAGGTTTTGATACATCTGCATAGGCTTCATGTTTCTAAGCCAGAAGTTGCTGCTTCATCAAAATGTAGAAAATGTAAAATTACTAATTTAAAGAAATACTTACAAAAAAAAAGCTAATTACAAAAACTACTTAATTACAGTAATGTAATCTATTACTTTCCAATCTAATTCATATCAGCTGAATATGCAGCATGGAGTCTTTCTCGTCACTGTGATGCTAAAGTTGAGCTAAACGTGAGTCATGTCTCACTTCAGCTGTTTGCGGTCAAAACGTTTATTCGGCTCAGAATAACCGACGCCGCGCCGATGTCTGCATGTTGAAATGACTCATGAGGGTCCTGGTGGTTTCCATGGAGTCGGCCGGGTTTTATGCTGAAGTATTTTACTCTTACCATGAGATACTACGTTTGGGGGGAATCCGGGGGCTTTCCCTTTTTTTACTGTTATCTCATCATCGTCCATAACCGGCCGCTGGCTTCCTGATATACTAACGGCTCCATTAAAGCCCTGGAACCTGCTCAGCTTCTCTGTTTTAGTTCTAGTTCCTCATCAAACCTTTACGGGGCTGCGGTCTGCTTTTCACTTCAGCAGATGACCTTTTACATGCAAGAAAAGTTATTTAGTCAAACTTTTAAACAAACAACTGAAAACAGAATCACAACAAATTAAATAAAATGTTTTATTTTGCCTTTAAGGCCAAAATGTAAATGAAATATATTTAATTGGAATATAATGATGTGGAACTATTCGTTGTTTAAACAACTCACCATGCCTGCCCCCCTTTCCTTCTTTAACATGACATCCAAGTCTGTCCTCACTTGTCATTTGTTGCTTGGTGAGCCCTTCAAAATAAAGTCGCACCCCTTCTAAAATGGTCGTACTTGCTGGGAGTTGGCTGATAATGAAAACAAAGCTCAATGTAGACAATGAATTTATTATAAATATCCAAAAAGAAGCATAAAGCATCATAAGTTCACAGTACATATTTATATCTGCTGCTGGAATTTGATCTAAAAACATACATATACACAATATTCACACGTCATTTTGTCCCAACATAAATTTTACTGCATAAATGAAAAATTAATAAGTAGTTGTTTTTTTTTTTTAAGTATAATAAAAAATAAAATTATATAAAATATAGGCTTTCAATTCTTTTTTAAATAATAAAAATTGCATAAAATAAAATATACAAAAATAAAAATGCATACATAAAAATACAGGCTTAAAAACTACAAGAGCACCGCAGACATTCTGAAAACATCCTTCTTAACGTGTTCAGTTGTTTCATAATTAATATGAACATACAGACGTTTGATCTGTGAACAATAAATAAACATCAAAAAAACTTATTGAACTTCGTTCAAATGGCACAACCTTTATTGTCCTGGTCTCTGAGGACATTCTCACCGGGATCTTCCTGCAACTCTGTTTGATTGGCCGGAAGATGCTGATAAATTTCACACACCCTTTGGTTTGTTTTCCCAACGAATAAAAGTACCCGATCAAAGTCGTGCAGTCACAACAACGGCTCGCTAGGGGGCGATATTACCCGCTACCAGAATAACCATCGAGCAGTACAGATGATGTGATGCAACAAGACTGTAAAATAAACGGAGGAACCGTAACCCTTTAAAGCCCAACCCAGGAAAAACTGGTGAAAAAAGTGTAATTTCTAAAATCTGAAGTACTTAGTTAGCCCTTTAACAATTTTTTGGGGAGCTGTATTCATTTTCATGCTACCATTGTGACAAGTCAAAGTTAATAGTGAAGTCTTCTTCTTCCTGGCATCCATTAGGGGGCAGAAGACACGTTTCAGTTTGTATTCTGAAGAGTTTGAGCAGTTTTTACCTTAAAGGAACTATACCTGATATTATTTTAATCTTTCTAAGAAAAATGGTTTTCTACGTGGTATAGTATGTGGTAAAAGTGGTAATTTCATTACAATTAATGACTCATTGATTACGCATATGTACGAGTTCA
>JAVQJG010050482.1:0-43334 GCA_036024015.1 Craterocephalus amniculus | reverse complement strand
AAAACCTAAACTAAACTAAACTAAACTAAACTAAACTAAACTAAACTAAACTAAACTAAACTAAACTAAACTAAACTAAACTAAACTAAACTAAACTAAACTAAACTACTTCTCTCCAGATCCAAATTTGCCTACCCCTGACCATAGTGAAGGTATCTGCATTAAAATTGTGTAGATGTGACACTGCACCTTTCACTTTAAACAGTGCTATTAAACAATATAAAGAGGTTAATATTCAAATGAGAAAATAAGAGTGGTACACGTCTTAGTATTAGTGGCACACTTAGACGCTTCCTCACCATGGTGTGGCACCACACACAGTGTTTGCCTGTTAAGCCTTGGAAGCTCTTGATCTTCTTTTGGCATCTATCACACTTCCTCGAATCACAGTTCCCACTCACCCATTCGTGTGCTGGAACCTGCAAAGTGGGAAGCATGTCCACATGTTAAAGCATTAAGATAAAGGATCAAACCACATTTAGACTAGATGTGTTACTGTAAAGGTTGTCATGGAGACACCTACATACCCCTGTTTCTTTCTTTGACTTAACGTACGTCCTGGCGCAAGGAGCTGGGTTCCTGTTAGCGCAGCGCCCGTGGACTGTGTATTTACAACCTGCACATAATTCAGCGGTCATAAAATTCTTGAATTAAAATCGCAGTGTGAAAAGCAAAGCTGACAGATGAGTGATAATTAAAGGAAAATGGATCGAGTCACAGCAGTGTTGCCCTCCGCTGGTAAGTTTGGGTACTCACAGGTGCAGCACAGGCCTTGTTTCCTCAAACCCAGCAGCAAACTCTGGCACACATTGCAGTACACTGGCTTGTTAAAATGCTTCATCCTCCAAAGGTGCTGCCCGTCTGTTTGGGTCATCTGATCAGTGATGACAATGCAAGAGAGGGAAGAACACAGTGGCTTATTACCCCGTCATTATTCAAATACATGCTATTTTTTTAACAGAAAAAGATCCAAGTTTTTTCTCTAGCTGAATTTTGAATCCACATTACAAATGCTTTGCAGTCTCAGTGTTTTATTGCACCTACTTGTGACTAACCGCCCCTTAATGAGACTACCCATCATGAACTAAACTCTAACTCTGCACGTCATACTGCACAAAAAACAGCGTTATGCATATTCAAATCAACTTTGGTTGGTGATCATTTTTACCATCACAAGATTAAAATCTGTTTACAGAGTGACCGTTTCTCTTACCCAGATTACACACTGAAACGCTTTTTTTTTAATTACGTGATTTATCAGCCGATCATTTGCTGCAGGAGCCATGGTTGGCAGCAACCTCCAACTGTGAGGGGGCTGAATTCATGCACCCCAGGCTTCAAATGTCCATTGGTGGCTAGAAATAGCCTGTCGGGAAGTCCCTCACATTGTTGTAGAGGAAAAAGCCCAAAAACTACTCTGTCTCTGTCATTACAGCGAGCCATGAAACTGACTGCAAATGGATTCAACATTCTGGGCAACACATTGAAAATAATTCCTAACACAATCGTGCTCTTTCCTTAGTTTAAGACTACTATTTTTATGACTATAACCTACATTAAAATGATTAATTTCTTTAGTCCAATATGGCGCATTAGCACTAAATATTGATATTTTATGCGAGCACTTAGACGGTGCAGAGTAAGTGGAAAAACACTACGGCATTATGATGGTGCAGAGCTTGCATGAGGGGGGGATGACATTACCACACCCTGTAACACTGAGTCGGCATAAAGGCCCTCAGAGACAGGAAGGAGGAGGAGGCAAAGGACAGGGGAGTGGCGCACAAGGGCAGGGTTTTACAAGAGCATTTATCACTTGGTGAAACACCTGCTGTAAAAATGAAGCATGTTTGAGCTCTTAAAGCCACGTGAAAAAAAATAAAGTACCTTCAGACCCAGCAGGACCAGTAAGGGAACGTTGTTCATGCCTCCTTCGACCCACTCCTCCAGAGACACTGTGCCGCTGCTGTCAGCATCAATCGCTGTCATCATGTCCTTCAGAACCTGATGAAATGCGTTCTTATTATCTAATCTACGTGGGCATATCAATCACTGTTACGGCACGAAGAGTGGATGTTTTCTGACACTGGTTATGCACAGACTCCACATGATAAGCTCATGAATGACCTTTCCCATACAAAGAGCTGAACAGTGTAATGAATTTATCATGCAAGCTTTGTTAATGGGAAGTTTATGTTTCATAGCAGGGCATCCTGGGACTTACCGGCTTCAGCTCTGACACATCCCAGTCAAGGTATTCTGCAGCATGCATCATCTGAGCTATAATCCGATCCACTTCCTGTTTAAAAAAAAACAAACAAACAACAGAATTATCCCTTTATTTTCTGATAAAATGATACGTTATAGCAGAAAAATAGAGATTTCCAACTTACAGAGCTGTCGAGGACTCCGTTGCCATCTCTGTCATAAAGCCTGAAAGCAACTGAAAGGAGAAGGGAAATGAAAGTGGAACTACTGAGCTGTCACCCATTTAATTCTGGACACATAAACAAACTCACACTCCAGTTTGTCTCTGGGCTGGCCGTCCTCTAGCAGAGAGAAGTAACATGAAACATCCTTGAGAAAGACCTCCTCTATAGGACAGATGGAGCAAAAAGAGAGGGATGTGAATGCTCTGGTTACCATAACTGCACAAACGGTGCTGAATGTGCATGCGGTGATAAATGAATGTTCGCCAAAAAGGCTGTAGCGTAAAGTGATGAGGCACTGCTGTAAATGCTGTGTGTGAATAGGTGGTGCATTTATAATCTCACTGGTGCTGTCTTCCTGGCTGGGTTCAGAGTTCTGAAAGGAGCGGAAGAGTCTCTGGCAGAGATCCACAGGAAAGTCCTCCACTTCTAAATAAGTCTTCAGGAACAGACGGAAGCCTTCTTCATTGATGCACTGGGGGTGGAGGGATATTTTGTTTTTAATGTTTGAGTAAAATGTAAAACAAGAAGGCTAAGCTAAATGTTTACTTCCACATCTGCAGAGCCTAACCCAAGGAGACTTTCAGAAAATAAAAAAGAAGCTGATGTATTCACTCAGCGTTGGAAAGGCTTTCAAAAGCCTAACATACATTAATCCTTTATTCATATGTAAACATATGTCTGTGGAATGATTGGAGGGATTTCAAGAGAATGTGACACAAGACAAAAAAAAGTAGCTCCTGATTCAAGTTTCCAGTTCATCTGTCAAGCCAAACAGATGGACTGGAATCACATGATGATGTGCTGCAGGGCTAACAAGCAGTATTCCCTCGATAATGGTGAGCCACAAACCCATTTCATGTTGATATTATTCCATTTCCCTGGCTTATACTCTGCAGAGATGCCCCAGTAATACTTAAAAGTTGCATCAAGGCAGCGAGGTCACAAAAAGAAAAGAAAGAAAAAGTGCCTCACTATTCTGAACATGCCAACAAATAATTTCACTGCTGTTCATTTCAACAATCCTTTCTGATACTTTATGGCTCTATTTGTGCTTTTTTCCCCCCGGTGTAAGTACAAATGTGGCCAAATAATCCATTAGAAATAACATAATTTGCCTCTTGCACAGCATCCACCTCTGATGTACAATATAGGAAAGACCCTTTTCAATCCCAGTTGTGCTTACGCTGCTGGAGCACGGCCAGCTGACTGTCGAGCGGGACCTTGCTGCGTGGGCAAATCTAAGGAGGTAATTTACATTTGCAGCCTCGAACAAATGCAACAGCTTAGTCAACATGATCGATAGGTTAGAATCTAATTAAACAGTGCAGGAAAATTAATAACTTCCCAAATGCACATGAATCATGGTCCAGTTTCGCACTAAACGGCTACACCGAGGGCTATTATTTTACTCGAATAATGAGTCAGTACTGGGAGGGGGTGGATGTGAATGCGTGCAGCAGGAAACACCATCCCCTCACCTCTCCATGTCGATGCTTGGCCAGGCTCCCATCTGCATCAAATTCTTTCAGCACATCTTTCACTTTCAGGCTGCAGTCTGGAAGAAGAAAAACAAAAAACAAAAAGTTTGCAGTTCATTTATCTTCATTTACTTCCGTGAGCATTTTCACTTCATTCTGAAATGTTTGATTTCAATGTTTAATTAAGTAATACATAACGGCACATTATAATCAAACAAAATGTGAATGCTTAACTTGTTAAAAAAAAAAAAAGATGTGGTAGACTACTGCTGCCTCTAGATATGAGATATGAGCGAGTGTAAATGAGGGTGTGTGGGTGGAAGTGTGTGTGGGGAGGGATGTTGAGCGCTGCAAATGCTGCCCGCCCGCCCGCCCGCTTGCCTCGTCTGTACTCACATTCAATGTACTGCTGTAGCTGGATAAAGTCGACAGGGTTCAGTTCCTTCACCTCTGGGTTTGTGGGGGTGGACATGGTGCCTGCTTCTGCACTAACCGTCTGCCTGTGTACATATAGGCGAGAGGAACGGTGAGATGCAGACGGAGTGAAAAGAGAAGGTGGGTGCACAGTAGCCTGCTTCTTTGTAAAACATAAAAGCGTGGCTGCGAGCAAAAGAGAGCATCATCCATCTTGCACTGTAAAAATCTATAAATGGAGACACAGAGCCAAACTTTGTGTGAGAAACAAAACTAAAGCAGAAGCCCGAGCACATGAAAAACACTTTCATGATTCATTCTTTCTTTTCAGCATGTTTGATGCAACCTCACTTGAAAAATATAAAAAGTATTGTAGGCTTAAATTAATGAACTTTTTTTAAGTTTAACACCATGTTCAGCGTAACTAGCCGGCTGAAACTGGGTCTGGCAGAAATTATATTAGGCAAACGGCCCCCATGATACTTTAACTCTAGGGATTCCTTGCACCCAAATTCTGTTTCCACACACTCACTGGCCCATATTAGCTTTAAAATAAACACCAGAGCCAAAGTGTGGTTAGTCTGTGTCAAAGAGTGACCTTACATTTTGGTATGAAGTTATAGGTATTAAAAAGTTTCATAAAGGTTACAAAAACCAAGCTGGCTTTCAGGGGCCTCCCCCTCATGTGAAAAGGAAGGGACTTTAATGTCATACAAGACTGAAAGTGAACAAGATATTTAAATCTTTCACAGAGAGAGAGAGAGACAGAGATCCAAATTTCCACAACAACTGACCTCACACATCGTTTTGACAGTAAACGAATGTTTAGATGGTTTGCAACGAATGCTTTCATCAACATAAAGCGCTGCAGTTGGAACATAATGGAAGGAGATTTTTATCACGGCGGGTAAACAGTCAGTCAAATAAACAGCTCATTAATCGTTGAGGGAAGGAGAAAAGAGCTAATGGACAGGTGAAAGCTATCATCCCGACATCCTGTTTAACGTCAACATGCATGCCAGTAAAAACAGTTTATACTGACTGACCGTCACTAAACCGATAGAATCCTTAGTAGGATAAAAATCAATGATGTCCAATTATGCTGGTGAGGAAATATATAATAACATTAGAAATATGTAGCATGCATCACAAAGTAAAATACATGCTGATCGACTGATGCATTCCTCCTCTGCTAGGAAGAACAAACAGGCTAATATTAGTTTGAAATCTGCACCATGTACCTATTTAGAGAGAACATTTCCTTTGTATATAATGCATTAGTAACCATTATTACCCCTGCTGTGTTCATTAATCTGTGGAAATGTGTTGTTGCAGTTAGCTTACAGTGGCTCAGTAAAGCTGGAGACGCTGCTGTGAAGCTTATTTTACTTAGATATTGTTATATATTTAGAACAGGATCCTGTTATTTTGTTCTAAATATTAGCAATTCTGTCTGCTTTACTTACAGAAAAAATGTATATTGCATGCTGAAGAAAATGTTTTTTTTAATATTAATTCAGCAAAATGCATGAAGTTTTGTCTAAATCATTTCTATGATGAAATACAGTGCATCATTTTAGATCAGTCTGCACCCCACCTGCATTAATGGGTCCAAAAACTATGGAAAATGTAGATTTTATATTACTGGTTTATAAACTCATGTAAATAGAAATGATCTATTTGAAATGCAAAGAGGAAGATAGTGAAAGGTTTAAAAAGAGGATACACCAGAAATAACCATGTGTTATTGTAAATGGTTAAAGCCATTTTTGGTAAATCTCTATAAAGGTGTTTGTAATTTACAAACATGAAAAATGATTCTCTTATTATCTGATTGAGTTGGCTAAACTAAAACTGCAAATGGGACAAAGTGATTGTTAAAGAAGGAATTACAAAATAAAGAAGTGATGTCTACTAAACCTACTAAAGCAAGTTTCCATTATTACCATCCTCTACAGAATGAAAGGGAATAAGACCGTATTATGGTTTTTAGCAAGGCTGATGAAAAGGCCCTCGCTATAAAAGGTGTTGTTCCCGGGTTTTATCACACATTCAAGTGCAGCTGGTGCAGGGATCAGTCACAGCTGCCTGCTACTGAACAGACAGAGTACTTAAGGGACAAAGAACACACTGAGAAATTAAATGAAATAATCAGAAATAACATCAACTCCCTCCATGTGATCTGGATCCATTTGCTCTCTTTGGGCTCTGAAAGGTTCACACTGTCCTCACTTAATTCCCTCAAAAGGTCAGCAGCGTTGCCTAGCATTCCTGTTTATGCAGCCAATCAGGTGGGCCAGGCCTCTATCGACAGCAAAGTGACACATGAAGGAATCATGAAAAGCCACCTGCTAATGATCACAAGACTGCAGCCTCCAACTGTTTATCCTGGAAATATTATCCCGACTCCGTCTTCAAACACTGTCTTACAAATCAACTAAAAATAGCTCCCTAAGTTTATGTGCACTCGTCTTTTTATAGAAACTTTCTGTGTTATTCTTTAATTCCCACATCTTTTAATGCTTTCCAGAGAAGTGTGCATGAAGAACAAAGTCATTTCTATTTTTTTCTCCTTACCAAGTGAGCATCATCATCATTATTGTCTGGTTCCACACAATCTTGAGCTATCTGAGTAATTCGATTCCTCACTTCCTGATTAGATAATGATTTGCATGCACAATGCAGAGAGAGAGAGAGAGAAAGAGTCGGGACAGCTCAAAGCACGAAGCACAGGAAGAGGAATTACATATATTTGGAGGCAAAATTAATATTGTAATGGTGTAAATTCAGAGCATGTGGTCTCTGCTCTCGCTTACACGAGGCAGACCAATCAGAGAACAAGCATGAATATTTCAAAAAAGTTTCCCGGAGGCTTGAGGACTCGTACAACTCTCAGATCTCAGCCGCACTCTTTGACTATGGCAGGAGCTTTATGAGGGACTGTTTATGCTCATTTATAGTACCATCCATGTGGAAAAGTCCCTGTTATGTAGACATAAGAAAGATTTAAATGCTCCCTTACAGGAGTTCAATGCGCTGTGATTTACTTTGGTCCTTTTTATACTGAAAGACAGTCCGAGATGCAGTTTTGTTTCAACGAAATGTTCCACAAAATCTGTCCAGAAGAAAAGGGCAAGGCACATTTTCTGCACAGAAATGCACTAAATCAAGTTGTTCTATTATTAAAAAGGGTACCTCACAAACATCTGACACTTCTTCACCTGATTGCTTAACTGTTAGCAACTGCGTGATGTTATATGAATAACGTCTCAAAATAAAACTGAGCAAAAATAAGACTCTTCTCTCTATAATTATCACTTGGAGGCATGGTTGGGGATGACCTTTTTTCCAAGAGGGCTGATGTTTTGCAGGTTGTTACAACGCCCACGTCTTGTGTCAAGGAAATCTGCTGTTTTGCAACACTTGCAAACGTGTGTGTTGCCAACTTTGACACGCTGTGGTTGGAAAAGACCGTGTTTGCTCTTTGGAGTGAGTGAGCCAAGTCAAGAATTTGTTTTTTCTCTTGAAACTACAACAGTTCCCCTCATTGAAGTGTGTGCACAATGCGTCAGATTAGCAAGAGGGGAAGGACCAACATGCCTGGTTGCTATGGAAAGAGTTTCCCTCCATCAGCTGCTCTCTGTCAAAGCACTGCCACGGGTGACTAACAGATAGGAGGATCCACAGGCAGAAAGGGGAGGGGGGCAGTCAGTCATTAGCTCTAAGTATTTCCCCTTCAGCTCCCTCTTCTCCCCAGCCACAGGCCGTCCAAACCAGAGGAAGTGCATCAAACCCTATTTTTCCTGCAGGCACTACTGTGACCCGCTGCTTACATGAGGGAATACGCCCTCATGATAAATGCACTGTTTGCTGAAGGGGTCACTT
The DNA here is from genome assembly GCA_036024015.1 of Craterocephalus amniculus. Taxonomy (NCBI): domain Eukaryota; kingdom Metazoa; phylum Chordata; class Actinopteri; order Atheriniformes; family Atherinidae; genus Craterocephalus; species Craterocephalus amniculus. Next base: position 35,125 of record JAVQJG010050482.1, on the reverse strand, counting down.
TGCAGGAAAACCACTATAAAAATCACCAAAAGCAAGAAAAAAGTAATATTTTTGCTCTGACGCATCCCTAGAGTTCCAGGGATCCAGGACTTCCCCTGCTTTAGACATCATCACTCACTCCACTTTGTGGAAACGCCAAAAAATATATTGTTGACCCTATTTATGTAACTGATTTGGTTTAGGAAATTATATTAAACTCTGTCCCGGATAAGTGGATTTTTTAATTATAGATGGGGCTAAATTTACTCGGGAATATATTGGTTGTGTAATGATCCAAAGCACAGCAGAAATATGTTAAAACGACATGGTCAGGAAAGACCTCGCTGCATTGACTCATCTGTAACTGTACGGTGACATTTGAGGAACTGAGAGGTATGCAAAGTATGAACTCTGCTTTGGAAAAACCGTGGATAAGCTGAACACAATGAACATCGTTTGTAGTCTATTAGACTAAAAAATGAAAAGGAAAAAAAAAAAGCGTTCACCACAGTATGAATCATAGATTTCTTGGAAAATGTAGGCGAGGCTATGCTTGCTTCCCAGCTTCAAAGTGAGGACTGCCCATCATTCTGAGTTTAGACATGAATGTGACTTACATAATAGCATTTTTTGTGGAGGCAGCCCTGTAGAATAGCATGCTGTGCACAGACACAGGAGGGAAAAAAAAACAAAAAACCTGACCAGACTTGAGAAAGAGCATGCCGCTTTACAACCACGCTGTTTGTTTTTTGTCTGATTATACAGATCAGCTTGCCCACTGATCTACGTACAACTGAAAATGAAATGACAGATGTTTGCCAAAAAGACAATCATTAAATATTTTCAACAATCATATGACCATCCTAAAAAACCGAATCAGAATAAAATGCGCTATTTTAGATTATTATTTAAAATATGAAAGAGTAAGACCGACTGCCATAAAATGGTAATAAAATCTTGACAGTGAATCCCAAATTTATACCTGGTTGTAAACACATGATTCATGCTGAGATTATATAGTTAATTAAGAGGAGCTGAAATTATATGACAGAGCTACTGTAGTCGGTCTGTAAACAAAAGCTTGCATGCTCATTCTTGCATCACCACAGCAAATATTTACCATATATGCTGAGTTCTAGTTCATTTTAAAGATCTCAGCTCTGATGTAAACATTAATAACACAACCCATCTGACTACAGAACTACAGAGCCTTAAAGTGCTCTTGAGGCTACATCAAATACACACCATGGAGACTCGACATTTCCTTCTAGCATAACAGACATCTAGAAATGTCACAAGGAAAAAAATATAGGTGCCGTTTTTATCAGATTGAGAACTTGGGCCAAAATATGCGTGGGAAATCCAAACCTTATTAAACGTCATGTCTATCCTGTATGCTCAGTTTTTCCCCTTCGACAGAAGTCACACTCACCATTTACTGTCAAAAGATGGTGAAAAGAACTTCAGTGTAAACAATGACCTCACAGATGTAACAGTGCCCACCCACACCCACCATCTTTCACTTCACACCATGAGGGATTATATATTTCATTTTTGCAATCCCAGAACTGACTAAAACCCTGCACCTTTGAGGTGTTTAATGTGTGCTCTGGTTGAGGTTTGCCACTAGAGAAGCACCCTATGCACACACTCACAAACAGGGTCCATTCAGATAAGCTCAGATCAGAAGAAAGCAATAATCTGTTTGTTCTATGTACTAGTGACATATTAAGTCGTAAATTATATAGATAAGTGTAAAATATATAACTGATTTGGACCAAAGTGACTTTTTCTTCATGCGTGACCATTCAAAAACGTTTAGAAGCTCAACAGAGGGGTTCCCCAAAGGCAACGCAAGTAGCCTGCACACTATAATGGGAACTGAAATGATGCGTTTGTGATAAGTTGATAAGGCGCATTCAAACACCACACACACACTCGGCTGCTTGTTGTTCTGCTCAGCAAATTACTCCGGTGTTAACGCATGACTGTGTGCAGAACTCGTGGATTTTATACCCGATTCATGTAAATAAGGCAAGTTCGGCCAGCTAAAATGCTCTCTCTGCGTTCATCTTGCAGCTGGAACAGGCTGCAACGAAACTTCAATCAATACGAGTGCGGACATGTACAGTTTGGAAGTGGCTTACCTTTCCAGCGAAACGCAGTTGTTGTTGTTGTTTTTTGTGGGTCTTCGCGGTACAGCGCCACAAGCAGTTTACTGTCCTGCTTTTAGGAAAAAAGTAAAGTGGTCCTTAACTTCAAATGGAGACGGAGGAGTGGAAGCCGCGAGCTCGTGCAGGGCAGAGAGCGAGCGAGCGACTGAGGATCCCTCCTGTCAAAGAACAAGCACCGCCTCGGCGGCTCTCTGCGCCCTCACCCACTCCACCAGAGCTCTGTGCGTATTTGCGTCTGTCCGTCAAGTAATGCTCGTTAAAATAACCCAGCTGCCACATTTTACAGCCCAATTATCGTTTTGAAATCAATGCAGTGCGCTTTTAACTGCATCTTAACACAGTAGCCTAATAGCTCCGGTGGATGCGTCGTTAATAGTTTATGGAGACTTAAAAGTGTTTTTCAACTAAGTGCAACTAAAATGTCACTCGGTGAAAGCCTTTACAGTTAACCTGCTTAAAATTTAACTGTAGCTGGGGCTCCATTAGGAAAATAGCATTACATTTACAGCGTCAAAGTGTATGATAGAATATTGTTAGCTAACATTCCCTGTATTCATATTATGGCTAATCTTTTATAAAATGACACGAAAATTAAATTAAGACAGTGTTATAACAAATAAATCTTGTGTTTACAGCTTTTGCTTTGCTACTGCACTTTTTGCGTGCTTTGCGCATTGATACAGCCAGTTTGAGAAGTTTATTGACAGGCAATCAGAGACCAGTATTCACTGGTTATACGCAAAAGAAAAGGAAGCATTTTCTTTTTTTATTTAATAAGATGTATCCAACTGGTGTAAATAGTATAAATAAATGTTTTTAAATCCTAATTCCCCATTACCATAAAAAAGAGCTAGTTTGAGAAGTTTACTGACAGCCAATCAGAAACCAGTATTCACTGGTTATATGCAAAAAAGGGCTGACTTTTTTTTATGATTTTATAAAATTTATGTAACTGGTGTAAATAGTATAAACAAATGGTTTTAGATACTACCTCGCTTTTACCATAAAATAAATGGTAATTTTAATGGTTTGAGTTCACAATGGCAGGCTATGTAAAATAAATCCTGTGTAGCAGTCAAATTCATAATAGGGCATAATTCAGCTGCTAATAACACAAATAATGGAAAAGGTTTTTAAATTTTATTGTTCGTATTTACCCATTTAACAAAATTTTTTACAAATAAGTGTTTAAAAAACCCCATAAATGTATGGTTTATTACCATGTGTAGTCAGCATTATTGTTAAGCAAACGTGTCCGCCAGGGGGCAGAATACAATAATTATATTGTAAACTTACAGGGTTATGAGCAACGTTTTTACCAAATGGTGGGTCATAGGTTTCAGAAACTGTATGAAATATTATATATTAGGTGTTTAAGGACTACTGAACAACATAACATATTTTTTTTAATATACTTTATAAAAAAGTATATATTATATACCAGATTTTTGAAAAGATATCACAGAACTAGGATGTGAAACCCTTCTAAGTTTTACCTTTTAAAGGCCATCAGGTGGTGTAATGTGTATATATGTAAAACCTTATTTAAGTGGTTTTCACAGCTGACCAAACATTCAAAATACGGGTATTAATTGTGGCAATTTCAGGCACTTATTGAAATATTTTCAAGTGTGTGTCACCTGCTCATCAGTATTTGGTTTGAGCAGGCTGTGTAGCAGCCAACCGCATCACACAATGATGTAAGCAGACAATAACAGAGGCACAGTATTTAGTAAAGCACATCATTTCACATTCCACTGATCACAATGGTGAGGGATTAGGTTCCACAATGAGGATGAAGCTGACTGGAGAGGATAACAGACAGGGAAAATATGTAGGCGTCTGGGTTAGACAGTGAAAGGAGTATGACTCAGGTTAGAGCTCTCTCTGTCCAAGTTCAGCGGTTAAACTTTCCTCTTTGGTTTCATAATCTGGATCACAGCCACTTAACACTCTACATCCCCTCAACGCCTTCTCAGTCTGTGCACTCAAATCTTTATATGATGTGTTTATCTGATAGATCCTTATGAAATGAACACCTCAAAGCTCTCTGATGACCTGCTGTGGAAAAATCAGGAATTGTATTTTTCCTAATTAACATTTCTAGACGTATAATTAAGAAAAACTACTAAATTAGGATGACATTTTATTACTGTTTTGTCTGTACAACATGGTACATAACATACAAAACAAAAACATTAACAAGGAAAATAGCAAAGGGCACGATTCACTTCTGTGGTCTTCTATACCATCAGTTTAAGTTTTTTGTTTTACTACAAGTGACCAATAGTAAATAAATTTTTCTTCAAAAGTGTTAAGAGTGACAAATATTTGTACAATCTCCAAGCTGTGTTTGGTAGTAGTCCCCTTCCCAACGATGAAGAACAAGTTCATTGTCTACATTTCAATCAGAACATGACACATGGATCGCCTAACATACTGTGTGGAATATTTTGATCTGTCAAATTGAAGTCATCATACTTGGTGAAATCCCAAATGTTAAACCTCCACTTTAACACTCATCTGGACCCAGCACACGAGAACATGTACGACCGAGGTAACAAAAAAACCCCAAAAAAAACACGTGGACTTTTCTTCCTGCAATGAACTTCAAAAGTGCCCAGAAGGCGGATTTCCACACAAAAATTGATACGTTTCAAGCATGTTTGCAAAAAAAGGCAACATAATAAATAAAGCAAATGGCACAGAAGGTTTGAACAATCTGAACTGAGAAGCACAATGTCTTGTGAAATATTCACCGGAAAGTAAATACTACTGTAAAGCAAGCTCGAGAAAGTAAAAAGTTGAAAGTCGACATCCTTCCAGACAGTAACATAGGCTCACTAAACAGAACTGAAATAAACAAATCACAATCTAATTACAGTGATGAGTATAACATTTATAATTCAATATAGTATTTGTATTTACAAGCTTTTATACAACCGCAGGCATTAAATGGGTGGGTTCAAGCTTATTACTAGATAAAGAGCAGAACAATCAGATCATATAATGCACTAAATATAAACCTTGTAAACATCACATCTTAACTTTCATCTTAGACATCAGTCAGATTATGGTTATATTTGCCAGGTTCATAAAGTATTTGTCCTTACTTTAAGGCATAGGTATCAAGCTTAGGTGTGAGCCTAAGGTTTTCTTTTAAATAAGCCCAATTTTATTTTTCAGGTTTCACTTCAAAAGAGAAAAAACAACCCTCTTCCACTTCACAGAGAGAAAAAGAGTAAAACATCCCCGTTTGTCTCTGGATCAGCACAGCGAACTGTACAGTTATAAGATTTCTTCCACGCCGTGCGCAAAGATCATCACCAGGCCGGGCTCCAGGATCATATCCTCCCCCATATGCTGATTTTCACAGGCCATCACCACCACGGCCTGCTTGCCAGGAATACGCTTGGCAACGTAGTTCTCATAGTAGCGCCTGTTCATCTGCCGCGTCTCCAGAGTGGCCAGTCCCTGCGGCCAGTTACGCTCGTGGGCGTTCTCGATCAGGTCGTTCACAATCGAGAGGGGACAGCCGCTGTCGATCAGCGAGCGTTTGATGACGGCCTGGAGCACAGCGTCAGGGGTGGAGATCATGCCGCCCCAGCGGGTCACTCTGGCTGGCTGCATGGAGTTCACCCACCTGAAATTAAAAGAAAAGGTGAAAACCATCAGACGATTAGGGGCAGATTGGATTTTAGGGTGTCAGTTTGCAGAGAAAAGAAGCTTGGCTTACTCCAGGATTTCATTGTACTCAATGCTCTCCTCGAGGTTTTGAAGGTTGGGGTTTGCACTTCGGATTGCTCTCATGTAGGCTTTTAGCAGCTGAATGTCTCGTTTCTGGTCAGAAAAAGTCATGAAGTCAGTAAAAACTTTATAAAAATTCTCTGATAAAGTTACTTTAAAGTAGTCTGGTAACCAAATATTAGCAAATAATAAAGCTACTTTATTCATGCAACTTTTAAAAAAATGTTATGTTGTTTGCATCAACCGGAAAGTTCAAATTACAAAACTGGCTAAATCATTTGTGCCTAATGGTTTTAAGTACTTAAAAATGGACAATAAAAACATTCTAAAAACCATTAAACTTGTACAAAGCTGTCTTTTTAACATTACTATTCCAGCTTACTTGTTCCCCCAACTGATGCTTGTGTTCTGCTACAGTTTTCTCCAGCTCTGAAATCTTAGTTTGTTGCTGCTGGACGACACTCCGCAAGTGTTTGATGCAGTTATGATTGGGAAGCTCATCTTTGGGCATTTCGAGCCTGGGTGAATAAAACATACAGAATAACTGGGGGGATAGAGGACCAAACCACTGACATGCAATACATACACTTGACTGTTAATTTATTCCTACACTTCCATAAAAGGAAAAACTGACAAAAATAGCAATATAAATCATTTTATAAAAATGACTTTTAAAATTATGGTTTAATAGAATTTTTTTTTAAAAAAACAAGCAAAGAAAATGAGAAATTAATATGTGTTATGTCACTCATCCAATCCTTTGAGGCAATCAGGTGTTTTCTGGAACTTTCCATTAGATTTATACAGCTGTTGGGAAGTATTTTGGCCCACTGCTCATCAGCAAAGCGCTCTCATTGGTCCTGAACTGTTTTATTTTTTTATTATTTTTTAAACTAAGTTAAACAAAAAAACAATGTCTTATTTCACAAAATTATAATTTAGCAAATTTATTCGGTCTCCCCTTATTTGAACTACCATTGAAAATTTTCTTTATTGGAAAAGTATGAATAATTTTGCATACAAGTGTGAATGTGAATACATAAAAAACACTTAACAGAAATGTTTTAGGTGTACTTATTCATTCAGTTGTGCTGTGATTTTTTTTATGTGTTACTCAGAACCAATTCATACAAATCTGCAAACACAGACTCCAATTTCAGCTTGACAGATGCCACTCACCCACAGCCCTCCTCGCAGTTGACAGGCCTTTTGGGGTTGTGCTCGCAGCCCTTGAGGTGTGACTGCAGCTGGTCCAACCTCAGCGTAGCCGTGCAGCCAAAGCTTGCATTATCGCAGCTGATCTGAAGTTTGGACAGCATGTTGCGCATGATGCGGGGGACAGGCCGGAGGTGAGCTAGTGTCACTACGGTGCGGTCAACAGGACAGATCTGTTGCTGGGCGAACCACTGTGTTATACAGGCGTTACAGAAGGCATGTTCGCAATGTGGAGCCTGAAATAAAAACACACAACTCAGGAAAATGGAAGTTTGCATCTTGCCAGTCATGCAGTTCTTTATTAAGCCATAAAATGTTAAAACCAAGTTCATTATTATTTTATATGGAATGGGTGGGGGGGGGACTTGCCTGCACCGGTTCCTCTAGTACTCCACTACATATTGGACACAGCAGATCTTCATCCACCTCACCCTGGAACCTTGTTACGTCGTACCCCATGGTACACTACCCACAACCTCCTGAGCAAAACACAAACAATAAAATGACTTTTCATGCAGCTTCCCTGCAAAAAACAAATGATTGTACATATGGTGGCCATACATATCTTTTAAGGTTTAAGTTACCTAATTTTACCAAAATGGGAGGTATTGGATTGATTTAAAATGTATTCTGCAACATGTTGATGCCATCAATCCTAAAGACAGAGAATTACTGAATATCTTAAGTGATTAGATAGAGTGGAACTGGTGACACAAGATTTACTGCATTTACTGACTGTTTGTTTTCATCTATCTTAAAGCAGAAATGGAGATATCAGCATTGGACAGTCTCTGCCCCCGGTTTTTCTTTGATTAGCCAGCAAGCCAGCTTCTGGCAGGATGTTGTAGTGGAATGGAGAGGACGAGATTGAAGTTGTACTGCAGCAAGAGGAAATCAGAGATTGTTGCCCACATCTGTGCAGTGATGTGGCTCCATTAGAGCTAAATGGGCGGACCAGTTTCTTGTCCAGAGTGCAGCACATCGGCTTAATTTGCCTCTATCTTTTCAATTTTATAGACGACATCGCCCTTTAAATCAACTTAAAGTCTACTATGCAATCTGAAGTTGTGCAGTGACAAACTGGTTGAATGTTGAAAACTGTCATTGGTTTATTCTGTATTTACAGAAGCTGCACATCAAGACTATTAAGAATAGTCTTGGTACAGAATACCAGGAAAACAGTACTAAAGCTAGAGGGAATAAGGGCAGTATACATTGGCTTATCACTGAAAAGGATGGGAGGAAATTGGATACACCAAATACAGATTGAATGTATTTATGTTTTTTTAAGTGCATATATCTTATTTTAAGATCATTTGTATCTTAACCCTACCTCACACACAAACGGGCTCAAACGTTTCCATTAAGCTCCTTAAGTATTGATCTGCCAGACGAAAGAGACAGACACAGCCTGCAAAAAAAAAAAAAAAAAAAAGTACAGCAGGAGATATTTTAAATTGCACAAACTCTTCAGTGGAACTGCTTTTTTTTAAATGCAGAAAAGTGGACGGCTATTAAACATTTTGTAATAAGACTGGAATCAAAAAGACAATCATGTTCATGCAGGACCTAAAATTCATGCCACTGATCAGAATTTTAGATTTTCTTACATTTTCCCTTGCATGTGCAGCTGCTCCCTGCTAACTATTATTTAATGAATGGAACATGATACTAACACTGGTGGTTGACCCAATTTTCTGTTAAAGCAACACATAATGGTTTGGATGTGATTTATTGTATATTTTTTTCCTTATCGTTCTCAGCGTGGCTTGCACAAAAGTTAGCCAAGCCTCGGGGCTAATGTTAGCTACGTGTATGTTGTTTCGCTCAGGGCATTAGACTACATTGCTGATTGTGGATTTATAACGCACTTAAATGGTGCCACGGTGATATTGCTTACAATTGCTTGAATCGGGAAGCCAGCAAAGCTTCGCTGTCACGATTTTATATGTAGCTCCGATTTGCTAACATGCTAACCATTTTAGCGGTTACGATTCCGATGGGCTTCTCTAGATATTAGCTATGGAGCTAACCAGACTGAACTAAGTATGGGCAACTAACACTCGCCAATATCTGTCGATATTCACACAGAATGGAAGAAAACAAGAAAGGTGAATAATATACTTACTTAGGCATGAAGTAAAATAGGTCTGTATTACGATTCCTAGATATTTTCAGCAATCGTAACGTCACTAGCAACTCGCTAGCCACGTCCTGCTACATCCTACACTTCTGCGTGAGCAATAGTCAGTCGGGTCTTGACGTCATGACGTACAGTTGCTTTCATTGGTCCCAGTCTAGACTGTGAAATCCCAGTACACTCAAATTGTCCATCAAATCTATCGATGTTTTTATTGCAGAGGGATTTAAATTTAAATAACTTTAATTGTTAACAAATTATAGTAATCCAATATTGAGCTGATTTAAAACCAGCCTAAAGGATGAAAATGTTATTTACATTACATATGTTCTGACTGGTTCTATTGATTTTTCAATTTATATTAAAGTGAAGTCTTTGATTTAATGTAGAATGCTTTTTTATGCATATTGCAGTATACAGAGTTGTGCATTTTATATAATCACAGTCAATATACCAGGACAAGGATGAGACCCGATCTTTAACGAATATGCTCTGTGACAGAAGGTAAGCAGGAAGGAAATGAACACAAGCCAGCATGCAGCAAAAACGCTCCATGTAGAGAGAGAGGATGTGGTTCCAGTATTGACAAAAGCCCATTTACCGGTATGCATCATCAATGCGAAAGTAATGAAAATAAAATCCAGCTTCAGATTTTGAACAAAAACTGATCATCCTTTGTATTTTTCACTGGTATTTTATTTTTTTCTGTTACAGTAAAAAAGTGCAATTGAAGAAGTTGAATTCTGGTTGTTTTATTCAGATCTTTGTAGACTAATCCATACAATACAGGTATACATGATAAACCACATACCAGACATTAATCTGACAACTGAGTATGTGTTTATAGTGCAGTAAAAAACTTGCACATCTAGAACTTGTCTTTGCCTTCTTATCAGCTCTGAATTTTAATAATTTGGATCATTTTCAGATAATTCAATACAATCTGAAAAAGAATGCTTTGACATATTTCCGATCGAGTTTGAATCAGTTTTAACTTGTAAACTTTAGCAACCTAAATCTAAATCAATCAATCATCAATAAATAACACAAGACAAGAGGAAATATTTAGCAATAGCACTTTATTGAACACAAACAACCCTAAGCCACAATACTGAATGACAAGACCAATTGGCTGCAGCAAACATTTTATAAAATAGATTCAGGTTTAATGTCACTAAATCTTTTTTTTCCTTTTAATGTCAGAAAGACAGATGCAGGTTTTTCCAAAACAGTGAATGATCTTTTACATATTTAACATTTCTGTAACAAATTATCATTCACATGTTCACACAAAGGAATAACAAGGCAAAGTGCTTTCAGGATTGCATTGTTGAAAAAAGAAAGAAAGAAAAGAAACATGAATGGCTTGAGGTTTAGATTTAGGTGAGACGGTGGCTTGGATGACAGGAGGTGGGGTTGGTCCTGTCTCGGAGTTGGCATGAGTGGGGTGAGGGTTGTGGTTCGGGGAAGTGTGGGCCTGGTCAGAAAACCTCAAACCTTTCACCTTGTCCTGTACCCCTTGTAGTCCAACCCAATGTAAAATGTCAGGGCAGTGTGAAGACAGACGCCTGTGCAGCTAAAATTTTGGTTCAGAACGTACAGATGGATTCAAAGGCTTCCAGCTCGAGGGGCTGTAACGCGCCCCGCGAACAGAACTGTAAATCCACCTCATCGCCTACCTCCTTGTGACATGAAATTACAACTGCAGGGCGATCATTGGCTGATCCAAAATCAAACGTAAACGTATTACTCTTTACTCTAGGGCTAGACAGGGAAGTATATGCACAAGAGGAAACCAAAGAAACAAATTGTTTAAAATATAAATAAAAGGCCAATGCTTGGTTATTCAATTTTTTAAAAGAAGGTTCCTCTGACCATTCACCACTGAATGTTAAAGGGGAGAGACTATCATCACAATCTGCATCATAACATTGTCTGGCTTCACATTCCAGTGGTATTTTGTCATATAAATGCTTCTCATAAATATATTTTTTCCCAACGTCAAGTAGACATATACACATACAGCACAACCAAGCACACTTTAAGTATAACTACAATTGCTTTGATAAATCTGTTTTCCTGTACTGTGAATAGACTTTTATAGAAAGTCTGAACAGGTGGAGAGACAAACGATACTCAAGGCTGCAAAACAAGGAGGTAGGAGAAATGCTACTAAAAGGACAAAAAAAAAAAAAAAGGAAAATAGCAAGTGATGTCAACGTGATCATTTACTTAAATAGTTTTATGATACACAAGGCTTCCTGAACCATGCTAGTGCTAACAGCTGCTACTGCAGTCAATAATTGAGGAGTGGTTTTCTAACACATGCAAATGGCAGATTTTTTTACTTTCATTTTTGGAAAACAAGTCGGGACATTTATTTGAAATCTCACAGACCTTATCTGCACCTTCCTGTTGGCTCCTAATGCTGACTGGATTAGCAGCTGTGATTTATAACTGAAGAAATCTTAAGAGGCGCATCCGGCCTTACAAAAAAAGAAAAAACTTTGAATCAAGTCTTGTTATATTTTCTAGACGGGTCGCATTCTAAAATTGAATAACGTCAGAGTAACTTTATTGGTCCTGTTGTCATCACAGGTCGCAAGACCTCACTGCTGGTGATGGCATTGACTCCTTTACACACAGTAGAATAGTATATTTGCAGATTTGTAAATGAGGTAATCAGCGTTAGCTAAATAGGGAACCCTGTCATTGACACACGTGCCCAGTTCATTCACCAGTAAAAGAAAGTTTTTAAAAAAAGGGTTTCCTCATTCTGAGGGTCAGGACTGTGGAAAATAAAATCAACTTTGGAATGTCGGTGTTAATGAGCCAACTTTTTTTTCTTTCCTATATTTTTGAAGGTGCACTGTGAAACTATTTGATTGTAACTCATCAAATGCCCTGATTCAGAGTCCTTCCACTTATGATAAGGGCTCCTCTGTATTTCCCAAGATAAGCCACTCAAACTAAAAACTGGTGACCCACGATCCGTCTCTAATTTGCAATGAATTAAGGCTCAATGCCTACTTTAAGTCCAGTTGTGAATAGATTGTTAATAGCTTGTGAGTTGCAATGAGGTGGCAACATCTTCAGTGAAGCGGACTAAACATAAAAACATGAAAGGAACTAACGCTACTAAAATGTCACAGAACATGCAGTATACATCCTTTTTATTCTACAGGAAGCTATTCCTAATAGCACATTCATGAGGGCTCCTAATGGGCAAATTCTGATATGGCTCTGCTTTAGAGTAATCAAGCTTGGTGAAAGACTACTTCCATGATGAGCTCACAGAAGGAGCAAGTCAATAAGGTGCTCCATCAGACGACTGCTGCCTTATTTCACCTGCACAAATACTTTGTTTCATTCAGTTAAACAGCAAACACTGGAAAGTGTTTTTGAATGTTTGATTTACTTTGTGTAAATGCATTCTCCCCCCCAACATTAACACATCATCTGCTGGTGAAAACAAACGGCACTTTCAAGGGGAATGTTTCTCTAAAACCACAATCACAGGACCTCAAAGTAACAAGTTCGGAAAACAGATAGCCTATACAGTAGATAGAAAACTCACGAGTATCCTCACTGTACAAGCTGTAGGCTACACACTGAAAGGGAGGGACATGAAAGAACCCTTAATGCTTAACATTGAAAACGATATAAGGCATTTAATATTTCCTTTTATCCTCATAAATCACTGACAGCAGGTCTAAATATTTCGGAGAAAACACTTCATTCAAGGAGGAAGAGGGGATGCATATACACACCTACACATGCAAAAGAACGCGTCTACTGGCAGGAAACCAGAAGTCCAAACTACAATACCATCAAAGTCCATCCAAAGAAGAGAGGGGTGGGGAAAGGAGGGGAGAAAAAAAAAGAAAGCACCTACTCAAATCTAGCAAATTGTGCACGGTCCTGTGTCTGAGCAGGCAGCTTTTAAATTTGATTTTGATCACAGTTTTAAGAACGGAATATCACACACTCCACAATCAAATGCCACCTCTCTGATTACAAACAAGAGGACCACTTGAAATCCTTCATTTGCTACAGATGAGTGACTTTTGGTGTTTTTTATTTTATTTTTTATAAAAAGGGCATCATTATTTTTTCTTTTTACAACTGAGGAAGCGATGATAAACAAAAGGTTATTGCACTTTTATCTATTTCAAACGAGGTCAGCTTGACAAGATTCATGCCTTAATGTCATAGTAAGACAACAAATGTTACGTCACTTCTATAATATGATCACACTGTTATTAAAACGCTGCACACAGCTACTACTGCAATCCTACTTGTAGTCACTCTATCCTAAATAACACAAAACAATCGCCACAATCAATTTTGCAACACAATCACAAACAGTTCACCTAAATTTGATGCTGGATGCGGCTTCCGCATCGTTTCGCAACCCGGCCTGCACTGTGACGTTATTAACAGGAGATGAACACCCAGGAGTTGAGAAGAACAATCAGAAGCAGCTCTGTAATTCCAGACAATGGTCTCTACAGTTCATGTGTTACTGACAATCAAGCCTCATGTTTTCCGCACAAAGGAGTGAGACTGGTTTTCTCACATCTTCGCCTAAAATTTGGTCTATAGGCTCCTTCACTTCTTATTGTTTGGAGAGCCCGATGAGCCCCGAGGTGCCTTCTTTGGATTTGTGCTTTCGAACTATCGATCCCATTCATTCACTGTTTGATGTACCCAAAAATCGCATCAGCAATGTGCAGTCTCTTCCCGCTGCCCTAAGGGAGCACTGGAAATATATAGTGATATACAGACTAATATAGGAGTTATTTAGGCTTTTTTTTCTCTCTCTCTTTTAACTCAGATCACACAGAATCGAAATAATGCTCAGAGGGAATATGCGTCCATCTACTGCCGTCATGTATGTTCGGTGTAATTTATTTTTCCCATTGTAAGGCTTCTGGGAAATACAAATGGAAGACCGTACCTTTCGGTAGTAACAAATAAAAGGCACCATGCCACCGCTGTGCTTGATATTACACAGATCCTTATGGTGGTAGGGGGGGAATAATAACCAAGCATTCAGGCAGGGAAGGTGGTCAAATTCGCATTAGTCATACAAAAAAAATTGTATTCTTTTGACTTTCAGAGGTAACGTTTTATAGCTACTTTCATTTTCCCACCTGACATTACACTGTACCCTCCACTCTGTGTGACTTACACTAGATAACAAACTCATTTTTGACTGTGATGAAGAGAAATATTGAAAGAGGGCAACTATGCCCTTTTGTTCCAAAAAAATTTTCTTCAAAAAAAAAAAAAAGGGGTTTGTGCATGTTAAATATCGGACATGCATATGTTAAAAAGTCTCACACAAAAACACGCACACTACAAGAGAGTAATCTACATGACTGGCATCAGAAAAAACAAATCACAAAAAGATCAATGTCAGCATCGTCGCACAAAAGATCACTGATGAGGTAAAACTGCAGGTCCAATAAAAAGTACAAGGTGCAGTTAGCTGCGCCTTCGTAAGGTAGGAAACATGAGACATCTGCCGACACTTCCGCATAGAACATCTGATTTAGGCTGGTTTAAGCGGGATTATGCTACCCACGTGATGGATCACCAGATTTTTTTTACTCTTTGTTAGCATAGCTGTGAAAGCATCCCTCCTTTCTGAATACTTCCTTGAGGTACACTACTTCAATTCCCAGTGTCATTCGGCTCTGGATAACAGAGAAGCCATCGTTGATTGTTTACAAGTGAATTTTGAATTCATTCATTCACAGTGGAAAATATGGCGATATCCCAACCTCTCAGAACTATCTCTGCACCATGGCAACCTTGAGCTATGTGCTACCTCCATTTATGTGTGTGCTTCTTGACACCCAGAGATGTCTGTAGGACCAAAACCAGCCGCCAAATTTCTTTTTATTTGTTTGTTTTTTAGCAGTCAAACCGAGTAGCATAACTCTACAGGTGATGTAACTTATCAGGTTCTGCCAGGTTCTCATTTTCTGTTTCAGCTTTTAAGGCAAAAGGCTCAACAGTGGATCAGAGATGAATTGAAATTTGCCGTTTACTTCAAGTAAGAACCAAGACATCCATTGAGGCAAATCAATTCTATATTGTATATACCATGCTTTTCTTTTCTTTTTTTTTCTTTTTTTGGACATCAAAAGATTTTTTTTCTTTGTAACACACACACATTATTTACCACCTATGGATTGCTTTGCCGATACCAAAGGGACTACCTATATTCGTCAAAAATGTCCAATTATAAAATAGAATTCTACCAACACCAAAATTGATCAGAATATTTGCATTTAAGTACTAATATTCCATGCAAATGTGTATATAATTTCCTTTTTACTAATACAATTGGTGTCGAGACATGGGGCTCCAAACATAAAACTGTAATAATCCTGCCTACGTCTGAATATGTTATTGAACGAGTAAATATGATTCATGTCTAAAGGCAAATCAAGGTTTCTATGGCACTAAATGGGTGTAGCTTAGGTGCATTTTGTCAAATGTAGGCGATTTATTAATAGTATGTGTGACCTTAACTACTGTAGACCTTTTTTTGTCTCGTTTTCTCTACTGTAAGGCAATTTCAATGGAATGGATGAACATGAATGTTAAATTCATCTGAACTCTTGCCCTCCGTTTACCTTGTAGGCTTCACTCTACAAAACGTTGTGTATGGATATAGAAGAGGAAGTGGTGATATTTCACAACAGTACGTCTTCAACACAAGTGATGATGCCAAAAAAAGAAAAAAAAAAGAACAGGGGCAGGGTGGACTTAAACATATCCAGACCTTAAATGCAGGAAGACTACTACACAAAGATTATAATAATTATAATGCTAATTAATAATCATAATAAAGAGAGTTATTTAACTACATGCTACCTGTATACTCATATCTATGCAAGACAAATGAAGAGCAACAGTTCAAAGGGAGGAGAAAGCGACTCATCCTGCTCTAAACTGACCCTACATTCATTTCAGTCAGAAAATTCATGGCTCAGATTTGATGGTCAGACTGTAAACTGCTTGAACATATGCATAAATCCATTGATGCTTTACCAAGAGGGGTATCCTCTCTCGACACATTTTGGCAAACAGGCCTTATTTGTGACCAAAGTTTATGACATCTAACCCGCATTTGAATCTTCCATTGGCATTTATGCTGCGATTTACTGAATTGGCCTAAATGGATGGCAGTGCAATATTTGTGCTGCACACTATTACACACACGCGCTATTGCTACAATTGGACCTTTCATTGCTTTCCAACTCTTGACTCCAAATATATTGTTTATGCTCTTGTTTGTTTCATAGCAGCTACATCACAGCTGTGATGTAGCTCCATGCACAATCACAGGTATCACTGGTACGCACAAATGAGAAAAGCATGTATGAGAATACTGCCACACAACAAAAAGATCTAGTTAAATCATGTTTCATTGCAAGTGGCAATGGCTCCATTTACTGCACAGATAAGGACATCACAAGAAGAAGAAAAAAAATCCCTGTTCTTGCAGGCTGGCTTGGCAGCACCTACAGATGGCAGAAAGAGCATGGTGAGTACTTGGAGGAGCCTGCCTGAGATGTCACTTAAATCAATGGACAGACTTCACGTTAATTAGGCCAGAGTCTGGGTAACAAGACATGGACTCTTTGCTGGGCTGCCCGCCCAGAAGCAGATAATACAAATAAATCATCGGGCAGTGATACTGTCCCATAGTGCTTAGAAACACCCCTTTTTTTTGTTTTTTTCCTTTTTTTTAAAGATTCAATAATGCATTGTTGGAGGAGTACAATTATGTTGCAGCCTTCGCTCTACTTTTGCAACTCTACTTTCCTGTATTCACATCAACACACATGCATGTAAACATAGGTACATACATTTCATCTGCTCGATTTTGCACACTTAGAACCTGAATGCACTAAAGTGCGTGCTTGACTATCTAATTAAGTGCTGTGGGATTAGGGTTAAAAAGGTATTAAATTATTGATCATCCCATCGAAAAAAAGAAAAAAAAAACAGATGTTATCATCCTGCGGAGATCTGATTAGATTAATAAATTCTACTTGCTGCTTTCGCACAGATCCTGAGATTACAAAAAAAGGTTTGCAACTATCTCCGCTGTTAATATTACTACTGTTCTAATGAAAATAGTTCAAGATAACGAAGGCTTGGGTCGTCAATTAGTTCCATCTCATTTCAGTCAGTTATGGAGGTCGAACAAAATGCCACATCTAAAATCAAGCGTATAAATCTACATCACTAAATCATGGAAAGCTTTGCTCTGACAGTTTGAGAAAACTAAGATTAACACATTAGTGTGATAACCTATTTGTAAGGAGTACTTAACACAGCCTCGTCTATGTCCTCATCCAGTCAATTAACATGTGCAATTGTGCCACTTCAATACCAGTGGATATGAAGTTATCATGCCAATGAAAACAATCTGACTCAGTGTAATCTAACCATCATCAGATGGCTTTGTTTTGTTTTTTTTAAGTTTGTTTAAAGAGACAACTAAATAGCATAGATATAATATCTAAAAGTCACAAACAGCTCTAGTGGTCCGATACAATCATTTTTAGTATACTTAGTACCAGAAAATGGGATGAGGAGACAATTAAATGAATAACAAAAAAAGCACATATTTGGATTTCTGCTTTTCCTGAAATCTAAAAACAACAGGTATTGGCCTAAGCAAAGATCCCGCTCCTTCTCTTCATAGCCCTATTAAATTCTTTTAGGGATACAGACTCCCTGGTTGTACGTGAAGCCAAAACATCAAGCTAAAGCCGGGCAATATTACTTTTTTTCCCTTCCCCACTCGATACGGTGGTGCAAGTGTAATTAAATGTTGTTGCTATCAAATGGGTGGAAACATACAGTAAGTCTCAGGGCTTGTCACACTCTGCCATTAAGCAATCCAACTGAAATTATGCGATATAGAAGGCATGGGTCAAAAGGCATTTCATGAGATGCCATAAAGGCAATCCAGTGCATTTGTGTTGACACTGACAGTAAAATGCCCGGCACGCACAGAGCCATTCGTCTAGTCTTTAGGTAAGGTTTTCATGAAATAATTAAAAAAGAAGATAATATGGGAAAAAAAACAAATAAGAAAAATCAAATAAACACATTCCAGGGAAACAAAAGCCCTTGTGACAGTGATTGTCTATTCAATAACGCTCAACAAAAAAGGCCAAAAGAAAATATTGCTTGAAAACTGCCCAAGAAAAAAAAGGTAGCAGACAGCACTCTTATCTGTCCGAACCGATCTGAGTTCACTGCCCGAGAAAGCTGCGATATAAACGGTTAAATTCTTAAGACAAGTTCACCAGCTCTGAGAAATACTCCTTTAGTGAGAGCGTAAATTCACAACGCTGATGGCCAGCTTAAAAAAAAAACAAAAAACAAAGAATTAAAGAACAAAAACATCTTTAGTGCCTAAAAATAACAAACTCACTTCTCTCTTTCAATAATCAGGCCATTCAAATTCTGAAATCTTTTCCAAAAAACACTGTTAAGGAGATGGGAAATAAATTGAAATGGCTTGTTCATTTATGTGCTCAGATATATGATGCTTTGATGAGGTGTTGTTGGCAGATATTACTAGTAAAGCCTTCATCTAGAAATAAACAAGGCCTCAGTCAGTCACTATTTCCTACAGTAGTTCTCTAGTTCTACAAAAAAGAGAACATTAGGCCTACGGACCCTGGGTGAAGATGAAGCAGCTGCTAAACGAGTTGACGAGGTATATCGAGATCTATTGTCTTTCTCTATACAGTACAGTTCATCTCAAATAAATAATTTATAGCCATAGTAGTGTTGATCAACTTTGGTCATAACTTATATGCTTAGAAACATTCTAGCTTAAGCACTTATTTAGCATCTTTAAAAAATGTGGTCAACATTAAGAACGCGAGGATGTTACAATGCTGACCCCCAATGGCTCTCCTTTGGAAGGAGACATGCTAGTGAATTCAGCAGCATTACCAAATTATCTTAAAATGCCAAAACAATTCTAGGCCGTACGTTTAAAGTACACTATAGCATTAATGTCTTCGTCACCATTTTCCAATTTTCAGATTGTACTGTAGTACAAAAAGCATTGCACTCTTAACAGAAATTTAGATTTTCCCTTGTGTGGTTCCTTCATAAAAATCTAGGCTAACAGACAAAAAAAAACTTAAAAAAAAAAAAAATCCTCAAAAAAACAAACAAACAAAGAAACTCTTTGATCATTCTTTCGGGAAGGCTGGATGTTCCTCTACAAGGTCACGACAACTCATTAATATGATATGACTTTCTGCTTGGATGATATGGAGAAAAAGACGGTTGATACACACACCTCCATGCTCTTAAGTGTTGGTTATATAAGGACGTCAGCATGGTTTTAAAGGGTTACATGATTTAGAGATGGCCAGATTGCTAGTGTTTATTCTGAACGTTCGTTTGAGTGACCTTGTAGAGCAATCTGCCTCTATGTATTAAGCACTACTAGGAGATGGAGGAATAGGATCTAATTGCATATTAGGTTTGACTGCACCTCAAGAAAAGACCAAATGCACACGCTCACACAGACGCACAAATACGTACATACGGAGAAAACAGACACATGGGTGGGTGCTCTCCCGGTCCTCTCGACCAGTTAAAGGTAGTCACCCCCTGGTGGTGATGATGGTGATAGCAGCTGACTGAGGGGGGGGGAGGGGCCAACGAGACCTCACTCAGACAGACACCCATCCAGGCCAACCGGTGCACCGTGGCGGTCTTTGACGTAGCCGTTGTGGAGGCCGTTGCTGGGCAGGGGGGAGCAGGCGGCGGTGATTCCGCAGTGCTTCAGCAAGTTGAGACCCGGGGACGGGGAGACCGTGGGAGAGGAGCAGGAGCAGGAGGAAGGGTCCCGCGGAGGGAAAGGCTTCATGGTAGAAAGGATCAGAGCCAGGCAGTCTGCCACGTCCTTGTTGGGAGCACAGGCCAGAGCGGGGGTGTGGCCTGACAGACACCACATCAAACATGAGTACGTGAGCTGGCAGAAAGCTGAAAGCTACCCTCATCCCCACAAAGCTTTTTAATGTCTTCACTGTTGCTTTAAAATTGGTGAAACTTTCTCTAACAGCTTTCATTATTGTCAATTTTAGTATAAGTAAACCAGAATTACTAAAGAACAGGAACAAAACGCAACAACATACACAGACGAACAGTTAAGGAATGACTCACCTTCCTCGTCCACAGCCAGCACCGTGGCTCCTCTACTCAGCAGCGCCTGCACCACCGTAGCCAGGCCGTTGCGTGCTGCAAGATGGAGGGGCCTGGACAAGAAACATGTCAGACTTTTAGGGACAATTCTTTAACCAATCAGCCATCAATGTCCAGTAAAGACCACCTTAAGTTTCAGGATCCAGGCTGATAGTTAGGATGTTGAAGAGGCTGACCCAACAGATCTGTACTACCACTGTTTTTATGTTTAACATCCAAGATCAGTCTTAACAATTTATTATTTATGAGAAAGGGTCATGAGTTTTGGGGTTGAATAACAGCCTATGAAGTGTTTTAGATATATAACTTGTATATTTTATTGGACTTTTGTGTAGAATTTTCTCATCAGTGAAGGAATTATTATGGCCGTCCTTGTGTTTGGGAGTGGAGAGTGACCTTTGATTGGGGCTGTCCAGATACCACTTTTTCACTTCCGATACCGATACAGAGGGTTGAAGTATCGGCCAATACCAGATACAGATACTTACAATTTGTTATGAGCAAAATATTGTACATATTGAGCTGATAATTAACGTGTCTGTTTTGTCAAACCTCACTTAAAAACCTTAAGGTGTAACAGATTTAAGTCCACAACAGAAGGTGTGAGAAAAACTGACTCATTAATTATTAACCAATGAGTATAAACAATGTTTAGTTTAAACAATTTAGAAAAAATTAAATAAAATAATTTAAAATAAATGTAGACTTTCACATTTCTGTTGTGAAAAAAAACCCAACATGAGT
Organism: Craterocephalus amniculus; assembly: GCA_036024015.1. Lineage (NCBI taxonomy): Eukaryota > Metazoa > Chordata > Actinopteri > Atheriniformes > Atherinidae > Craterocephalus > Craterocephalus amniculus. The sequence continues at coordinate 13,858 of JAVQJG010050482.1, read as the reverse complement.
AATCCCTGTTTTTTTGTTGGTATTGGTACCGATACTGGTATTTGATCTGTACGGCCCTACCTTTGACGCTAACATTTCTCCTGAATGTCTGACATCTGAGCGATCGGATATACAAACATCCCTTAAAAAATCTCCATCTGATCTGACACTGACACTAAAGTGACATGTCGACATTTGTGGTTTGTGCAGTATTTTTTAAAGCTGTAAAAATGTTAATTTTTTTTTAAACCTCCAAATGTACAAGTCAAAAATGTTGGGAATTTCTTACATTTGCAGAGCACTGTTGGTGGCATTTATGAGAGTGGGACTGTGAATTTCTCCCAGAATCAGCAGAGCACACATCTCATGAGCCTAAAGGACAAAACGTAAAGGAAATATAACTATCAGAATCCATCTCTGAGCTTGAGACATGGTGGTTTTAGACTCTTGGGAAAACCCGTGCGTACCTTGCTGCAGGCCAAGTGCAGGGCAGTGTTCCTGTTTTCGTCCAGCAGTGTCAGATCAGCCTTGGCCCGGTGAAGGAGGATGGCTGCGTGGCACAAAGACAAAAATAGTCCTTTAGCTTCTGGGTGTAGTTATGGTGAATCTGCACTGCATATCTTATAAAAACACCATATCCATGATTGAAAAAACACCAGCACCACAGCATGACTTATCTGAGACTTACCCACTGAGCCACTGTGTCCCTTATCAGCAGCGACCATCAGAGCAGAACGTCCACTTTTGTCTACTGCGTTGATCTCTGCCCCATGGCGAAGCACCAGCTGAAGTCCTGCAACATCCTCTGCAAATGCAGCAGCATGCAGTGGGGTCCTACAGGCAGCAAAAACGCAGCATAACCAGTTATTGTGTCATCAAAACCAAGCAGGATGTTAGGATATGTTCACAGAAAACACTTTCAGATATACAGTATGCGTGTTATTACCCTGCCTGTTATTTGCCCTTGTCTTTCTGCTTACGTTAACACACCTTAATCTAATTATAACATCCACTATGTTTACATTTACGCATACATGTCAGCACTTCAGATTAAATCGCCTGAAACGCCTCAAATTTTGTTTGAAGTGAGAATTTAACTTGTGTCTCTTGGTTTCAGCTTTTTGTGTTGCGTCCCATTCTTCGCCATGAGGTGGCAAAAGGAGCCATTTTGCCACACTGACTGCAACCCTGCAATTTTCTACACACAGAATGGAAGAGCGAAACATGTAAACATAAATAACCAAATCAGTAACACTGGACATTAAGTGCACTTTCCCCTGAAGAGGCAGAATTCTGTGCAATTTCCGATGAGAAAAACGAATTGCGAAAGTGGGTGAAGATGTTTTAGCTCTGTATGGTTTAGACATTCTTCTTGGGAAACATTGATAACATTTAAAAATAATATTATGGTAAATTCCCAGCTCAAATTTTCAAATCCGTAATGTTGTCTCTAAGTAGGAAATGAAAAATGGATAGAAGTGATAATGGGAAAAGGAGAAAAGTAACTTTGTGTATAACCCAGAGCAGGACTGAAATATCCTTCTGTCTTCCGCCCTTCAGACGAATATTAACCTTTTATGTCGGATCCTGTTGCCGGTGACAGAAGATGACATGCAATTCAAATTTCCATTATCCCATGACCATTTATGTTATAGACGTAATTCCAACGCGTCTGACAGATGAGAAGCGTAGCCTTCCAATTATCACATTAATTATATATAATGTGTTACTGTAATTATGAGACTGGGGGAGGGTGGATGTTAGCAGACCCTGAATGCACCAGGTTGAAGAGAGAATATAACTTTTTGAGTATTTTAACAGGATATAAAAGGGATTTCAGTCTCATTTTAAACATGTTTGCCTTTGAAAATATAAATACTAGTATATTGGCTTTGTTGTCAGAGTTGGCAGTGTTTGAATTTTTTTGCAGCATTTCCATGAATAGTATGTGATTTTAGAGATTTTATTGTTAACAGTTTTTGTAAATAATGGCAGGAGAAGTGACCAGGAAATAAAACCAGGACAGAAATGTTCTGTGAAAATTTGTGGAGGATGTACAGGAGGAGCGCCACCACAGCAACCACAGTGAGTAAACTCTGGATATTTATACCCAGCCTTGTTACAATGACGCTTTTCAGTGTGTCATTAAATTTTCCCTCACCGCGTAGATCTTAAGATGCTTTGTTGTTGCTTAATTAATTTCTTCTCATGTTTTGACATTATATTAATATTTTTCATGGGACTTTTTTCAAATTTGGTATTATTTTTAATAAATTTTTTTTGTGTTTATTCGTTATTTCAATGTTATCTTATGAAAGACAGCACCACGCCCTAAACATTTACAGCACTTATTGATGACAAATACTTGCCATGTTTAAAAAGTTGGATTTCCTAGAGAAAAAAAAAAACAAAATTATCTGATAGATCTACCTTATTTATTAACAAAAAAGGCTAAAAGGTCCATGCAGCATGTCATAATTACAGTACTTCAAGAGTTAAATGCCTACGATTGAACAAAGTTTAAGCCTTCATGCCTAATTACTAAAGAACAAATGAGTTGGAGGACTCCTTATTTTGCTTATGCATTCATGAGATGCTTTTTATTTATTACCAGAGTTTTTCCTAAACAAATTGGTAACCTTTTGTTCTGCAGACTCACCTTCCTTTGGCGTCTCTCGTGTTAATCATGTGGACCCCAGCAGATTCCAGCAGTCTCTCTGCAGCACCGCTGTGGCCGTTCATCCTGCAAGCAAGAATTCCACCTCATGACTTTGTTTAGATGCATAAAAAAAGCAAGACGGGTAAATTCTCGGGTAATACTCACAGAGCACAGTGCAGGGGGGTGAAAGGGTTTCCCTCTTCGTGGATAAATGTTTTAAATTCAAGTAAAACCTCCAAACAGTCTTCATGCCCTGAAAACAACACACAACACATGCTAAAGTGATGAACTGAGACTTCAGTGTTTGCTTGCTATTTACAGCTAATAAAACTGAGCAAACCTTTGTAAGCAGCCCAGTGTAATGGGGTGTATTGTTTGTTGTCCAGCAATTTATCTTGTGGGTCTGTTGCCATGGCGGCCTGCACCAGACTGGCCAGTATCTCTGTGTGGCCTCTGGAGGCAGCATAGTGCAGAGGTGTCCTACCCTGGGTGTCCTGGCATAATGCAGAAGCTTTGTGCTCCAGCAGGGCTGTCACACACTCGTCATGGCCCAACACCGCCTGCGTGGGGACCAACAAGCAGCAATGAGACACTCCGCTGACAAAGACAAAGACATGGATTCAGAAGAAGTAGCCACACATGATGTTCATGACGTACCCCTCTGTGCAAAGCTGTGCTGCCCCTCTTGTCCATAGCGTCTGGCAAGGCACCCTTCTCCAGCAGGAAGTGGACACAGTCAGTGTGACCTCCCAGCACAGCCAGCATTAAAGGGGTCCTAAAGCAGAGAAATGCACCAGTAAAGCAGTCAATAGGCAAATTCATTTTTGACCTTGATATGTTTTTTTTTTTTTAAATCAAGGCCAAGCTTTTAACCCTTCAGAATCTGGTGGGCATTTTTGGGTTACATCTTATGTATTATTGCTGATAAAACAGTCATCTTATGATGCACAATCAAGTATTACACATTTTTCTTTTCAGGAAAATCCGGGCTTTCATATTATTTATGATGCACTGGTGTCACGTGAATGATATAAAAGTTATGGAATAAAAAAGAGAGAGGAAAGAACAAAATTGAAAGTTAATTTCACAAATATCTACTGAAAGTTCCTTGCAGTTCAAGGGAACTGCAATGAACAACTTAGTAGACACTATAGAAAGGTCATTTATGTTCTTGGGGATACTGGGGTAAAAAATTAAACCTGTAACTATAATAACTAATAAAATTTCACCATACATGCAAAAAACTCCCATTTGCTTACTGTTTCTGATGACATTCTTGGAAGCGGTTTCTGTCTGCTATGAGTTACATCACATATTTTACCCTTTGCAGTGCATTTTACTGATATAAAATGACAAAAAAATTGCACAAAAACAAGTAACAAGGCTAATAATAGCATATATTACAGTACAGTGTGAAATTCCATTCTATCCCAATGAGATATTAGTCTTCAGACATCAATTATTGCTTTCATAACACAGTTTCATTCATGGAGACAACTTAGAAAGAGGAGTAAAGCATCTCGACAACTAATGATCTTTGACACAGGACCACAGACATACCAGAACTATTGGCTTAAAGCTTGATATGTTTTCTTCGCGGAGAAAGGCGGTTTTGTCAAACATATGCACCGATGTTGTATACGACGCCATTGACTGGCGAGGGTTAAGAAAGAAAAAAAAACTCACTGGCCAAACTTGTCTGTCACATTGATGAGATCCCCTTCCTCTCCATACTCAATCATCATTCGCAGGCAGTCTGAGTGACCATTGGCAGCTGGTATAAAAAATGGAAGAAAAAAAAGGGTGAATGGAGAAAAAAATATATACCTCATTCAAAATGGGTAGTATGCAGAAAAACACTGATACCTGAAACATGAATCGGAGTCCACATGAGACGGTTGTCATTGAGGAGACAGGAAGCCCCCTGAGCCAAAAGCACCTCCACACAACGCGTGAAGCCTTTCTGGGCAGCCAAGTAGAGAACAGAGCGGCCCGCGCCGTCCTGCATGTCCACGTAGGCCGCGGTCTCTGTGAGCACACGCAGAGCCTGCCAGTGGCCTTTGTCAGCCTGAAGGAGCAGCGGGGGTAAGTCACAACTTTGCAATCAGTCAAGATTAATAAGCCAATTACAAGCTGGGGCGACCTCGTGTGCAAAACTTACAGCAAGATGCAGGGGACTCACTGGAATACTGCTCTCTATGTCTCCTAGTGCATTGAAGGACATCTCCAGGAGCTAAAGGCAGAACAATGCAGTCAAAGTTGATTAATTCAGAATGAAGTCAAACACCACATGGTAATTTTGTCATTAAAATCATACTTAAAACATAAAAAGTTTCCAACAACTTGGAAAACAATCCAATTAAATGATGCAGCTAGTGGAATAGGCTTTGTTTACAAGCAGTCATTTGTTTCTAGTTAAAACAGTAGCTATTTAGGGCACACAAGATGGTTTATCCAGTGGAAAAACATCTGGTGGTTTGCCTGCTTCAAACAGTACTGCTAGGCCTTACATACACCAACATGCAGCTGCTCAAGCAACTACTCCTAAACTATGAAAATAAATAAATCAAATTACAATAAATTGGAGGGTTTTTAAATATATATATATTTAAGTATTTAATTGATTATTCTTGACATATAATGTGACTGATAAATGCTTCTCACCAGCTCCAGGTTCTGTTTGTTGCCATGGTAAGCTGCATAGTGAACTGCACTGTAACCTTTAGAGTTGACCATTGATGGATCAGCACCGTTGTCCAAAAGATGCTCCAAGCAGCTGTAAGGCAAAAGACAAAACCAATGTATTTAAAGCCCTTAGTTTAAACTTTTCAAACATCAAATCGATCCCATGCAAAATCATTGCAGAGGAGAAAAACTCACAAGTACGACTCCTTCGCTTCATCTTCGTCATCCTGATGGTTTCCAGAAAAATGACGATCAACTCTGAAAAGAACATAATATGGTTTGGTGACTCCTCAGGAATGCCCCCTCCATGCAACTGTTCACATGAAATAACACAAAATAACAGGCTGTAACCACAGCCATGCCTGCACATACTTTGTGGTTTAAAAGCTCAACAATATTTTGTGTACATGCTCAATATATTTGTCATTTTCTTTCTTGTTTAGCAAGATCTTTTTTTCCCCTATGTGCCTTGTTAGAAAGATTATCAATTTATTATTCTGCTGACTCGTTACCAGAGTTTGAATTCATTTTTATACTTGTGTTCAGTGCGCCGGGTCATAAAGACAACACACAGGAAAATAAACATGTTTCCAACCTGCTGAAGGCTTGGGAGGCAGCAGAGTAGTGCAGGGGAGTACAGCCTGTCTGGTCAGGCTCGTTGACCTCAGCGCCAGCGCTAACCAGGGTCACAGTGCACTGGTACCTCCCATTAGCAGCCGCATAGTGCAACGGTGTCCTGCAGGGAGCACATGAAAGGAGAGAAGGTGAATAACACAAACTACTGGTAGAACGACTGAAAATCCCAAACAAGATGAGGAAAACTCACTCACCTTCCCATTATGTCCCTCTTATTCAAGTCGGTACCGCTACTTAAGAGTAAGTTCAGACATTCAACATTTCTGCAGAGACAGATTACAACAAGAAGAGATTAAGTAAAAAGATGACGTGTGATGGTGCATATTTTCTTTTAACAGACTGTGTGCATTACCCTCCAGAGGCAGCAGCGTGTAGACAGGTCCTCCCAAAGTTGTCGGGGGTGTTTATGTCAAACCCAGCCGATAGTACGTGCTCTTTACTCATAGATGAAACGATACTATACAGCTGACCTGAAGGGTAAGATAAAAAAAACAAAAACAGTTGGATTTAACAAACTGTGCCTGACAGTAGGAAAATAGTAAATAAGAGCATAAATATTGTAGAACAAACCTGAGGAGAGTAACTTGCGACAACAGTCTGAAAACCCGTACAGCACAGCTAAGTGCAAGGGGAACATTCCATGGATCCCACGTCTGGAAAACAGCAAAAAACAAACCGATAACATGAAATTAAACTTTCTTGAAACTGGGCTCCAACAGAGATTGTTTTTACTTTAATCATTTCATTTCAGAGTACACTTCACCAACAATCAGCAACGCCAGTGAGGGTTTTTTCTGTACCTGGCCGTGTCTGCTCCGTTGGTCATCAGAGTGCTGATCAGCAGTTCATGGCCATACTTAGCAGCAACGTGGAGAGGTGTATTGCCATACTTATCCACACAATCAATATCCCCACCTAATGCAAACCAGAAAAGAGGGGATGTATTTGAGAGACATTAAGGAGGAGAGGCAATTCTGCATCAACATAATACCTCATCCCTGTTAGAGAGGAGAAGCATGGTTACCATTTTGGATGAGGATCTGAGAGCGTGTGAAGCGTCCGTGAATGGCTGCCATGTGCAAGGGGCTCTTCCCTTCTTTGCTCTAAAAGAGTAACAAAAAGAAGATAAGTTAGCTTTCAATTAAAGAGAAGACAACATAACATTATGCATTTTAATAAGTTTTAAGTCTTACAACTTTAAATAAGGCATGATGAATACATCGATTAGCACAGAGTACAGTCTCTGTGTTTTTACAGATCTTTAAAACATTTATTTTCCCATACATATTCTGCATCGCTGCACATTTAAAGGACTTCCGTACGCCACAACAGAAAGCATACAGATACTACTTTCTCTCTATATCGGCCCTGCAGATTGAATTAGCTTGAAACATAGATGCATCCTTAAAAACATTCAGACTTCTTTAAACATAAAAATGTAAAGAAATGGGGAAAAACAGTTCATTTAGTGATGCTGCAACTGAAGAAACATCCAATGAAAAAGATGACAGTTAATTTACAAGAGATATCAAATACATGGTGCCTGCACGGGACTCATTTGTTTATGAATCACTTGCATGACGGTATCATAGGATTTGCATTTGTCCTACTTTCTCCACAGTCAAAATGTAATACAAGTGACACAGACTATCTCCTGTTGTATGCTTCACATACAATAAAAAAGACCTAATTGATTGGATACTGCTCCTGATTCATGAAAAAGCAGCTGTTTTCATACCTGCTGGTTTACGTCTGCCCCATTGTTGACCAGCAACTCCAGACAGAGAGCACCGTTGGTGGAGACGGCAGCAAAATGCAGAGGGGTGTAGCCACACTTGTTGGGCTGGTTCACATTAGCTCCATGGTTCACCAGCTCAGTAGCCACAGCCTCCTGCCCCATGTAGCAGGCTACATGGAGCGCGGTGTTTCCAAAGCCATTGGGCTCATCAATCTGACCCGAAAACACAAGCAAAACATCTGGCTGTAACTAGCAAGTCTATAAAACCTGAGATATGTTTACTCTAAGATCTAGGTCAACTGATGAGCAGGAAGATTAATTTAGATTAGCTACACTATAAAAAATAAATGTGTAACCACTCACCTCTGCCCCCATCCTCAGTAGGAACTTTACAATTTCGACGTGACCACTTGCAGCAGCAGCATGGAGAGGTGTGTAACCCAGCTTATCCTTGCAACTCTTGTCAGCACTGCGAGACACCAGCAACTTCACCACCTCCAAATGCCCTGCAGGAAGACACAAAACATGTTGTTATAATCTTTACTTCTACTAAAAACTACCAAATTGATCGCTCTACTCATTATCTAATGTGTTTTTATCCTCAGACTGTGTGCAAATAATTGTCCAATATGAAGTCCTAGATGAGAAAGAAGAGCGTGTGGAGCACAGAACTGGCAGGAATGTTAAATCTTGCTTACCCAAATAGGCAGCACAATGGATAGGCTGCCTCTCCTTCTTATCAATGGCACTCAGGTTGGCCCCTTTGTTCAACATCAGCTTCACCATCTGCAAGAAAATAAAGGTATTTAATTGTGGACGAAGCACAAAGACGATACCTGTGAAGTGGAAGCAAGATGCTGCAGTCTCACCTCCTGGAACCCACTCTGAGCTGCATGGTGCAAGGCAGTTCGGCCGGTGCGATCCGCCATGTTCAGGTTGCTCAGCTGGGACAGCAGGGTCTCTGCGCAGCGCGTGGCACGGTTGGCGGCGGCCACGTGTAGCGGCGTCTGCCAGAACTTGTCTCTTGCATTTGCCTCAGCTCCACGTCTCAGCAGCAGACCCACTGCCCTCTGGAGAGAAGGAAGCAATCATCGAGACTTAAAGGATCTGTTTAATTTGCAGCTTTCTCCATTAACTTCAATCAAAGCAACGCTTGTGAACTTAAATCTAAGTGAGAAATAGAAAATCTGGGTGAATGTGTGCCACATTTAGATAAAAGTAATTAAAATCCCTGAAATTAAGACGTACCTCATTCCTGGAAGCAGCCGCCCTGTGCAAAGGAGTCAACCATATGTGGTCTTTAGCGTTAACACTGGCACCTGAAAGACATATATTCATCATTTATAAAGGGTTTTAAGCATCTTGCAAAACAATGTCATATTTAATGGTCAGAAATAAGAGGATCCTGCAGATATTTAGTGTTAAAATGCTGCAACAATGCAGGAAAAAATGTGTGTTGAAAAGACAACAATGGATAGCAGATCAGTATCTGAAAGGGATGCAGCAGAATCACCTGATTCAATGAGGAGGTCCATTATATGGACATCACCCACACAGGCAGCAGCATGAAGTGGCGTACGGCGCTCTTGGTCCTGTGAAATGGATATATCCCGAGTGGAAGGGAGAATCATATTTTATATCCGTGTTAAAGAAGGACTAATGTCCATTATTACATGGAATTTTACGCTGAAACTGTATAAAGTTAAAACATACCAGTGCATTGACATCCTCCTTTTTGTGCAATAATAGTTGGACTTCTTCAGCATTACGATTGAAGATGGCCTGGACCAGAGGAGGCTGCAACACAAACACACCAGCTGATTTACCGCTAACATAACGCAGAAGAAAGAGAAATCCTTTACGTTGATCTGGAGCGATGAGACGGAAAAGATCATCTCACATCAGTGATTTTTCAAAGCCAGTTAAAAGCAGTTCGCCTTACTGAGTTAAAAAGCTAAAAACGCACAAACACGCATTGCAATACATTTTATATTTACATCCTAAACACTACACTAAACGTGATCCTTGATGCTTTCCCCAGCAGATACACCTAGCCGAGGCTGAGGCCTACAAGCCTGTTTCTCTGTACTTACGTCAGCTAGCTAAATGGCTTTTGCTAGCTAATAGTGCTACGTAGCTGGCCCTGACCCAGAACACGGCCCGAGCTCGATTTCCAGCAACGCATACGCTAATGAAGGTAAGCAGAGCATCACAAATCACAATAAATGCTTTTGCAATGACCCAGACAACCATAAAAATAAGTATACACCATAAATGTGCAGGGAAACGTCATGGGTCTAATGTGTTGCGCACTACAGCAAGTTCTTCCCAGCAAATAGACTGCGCCATAGGAGCGCTTTCTTTCACCGTACCTGGTCTGCAATGTTATGTACTCCCATCTCCCAAACTCAGCCAGGACGGAGCTCCTTCATGAGGATGAAACTTCGAGGTAAGTTACGGCACGCTACTGTATCTACCTCTCAGACAACACCCATAGCTGAATGCAAACAGAAATGCGGTCTCGATCTGTCACTGTTGTTGTCTGTATCCAGTGTCTGGTCTGACGACGGTGTTGGTCCGCCTACAGGCGTGGCGGTCTGTTTTCCGCCAAACAAGGGTGAAATGTAGACACCGTGTGGTAAATGAAACAATCTGCATCTGCACTGGTGGTGAAAATGCGCTGGTCTGAAATTATCTTGGAGGCAGAATAAAAATACAGATGTCATACGATGAAAAGCAGAGTTTATCATAGGAGTTTAGGGATGTATCGATTCACTCAAGCCACGATACGATTCGATTCTTGATTTTAAGTTCTCGATTTTGATTTTTACCACTCGATTTAGATTTTTTTAAATTTTAATTATTTTATGGCCAAATTAATTGTCTTTTTCTTATATTTTCCCTTTTCTCCCTTACATTATTTGCCATATAAAACAATTTGAATCAAATTTAAATCAACTTTCGAAGTAATGTTACATCCCTAGAGGTTGCAGTTTTTCTCCACTGGTTTGGCTCATTTATTGAAACAGAAATTACATTCTCATAACTACATGGACAGGCCTGCAAATCATTTGGCAATTGTTCCCAACAGAATTGTCTCCTTAATTTCATAAAAAATAAAATGGTTTAGCATATGACTTAATGTCTGTTCATCTTTGCAAATGATTTAGAATTTTTATCATTGGTTTGGCTTATTTCTTGACACAAAAATGAACTTCTCAGAACAACATGGACAGATCTCTGAACTATTTGGCAGTTTTTCAAAACAGAATGGTATTTCTCGTTCATTTCATAAAATTGCAAACGTCTTAGTAAATGTCTCAATTTCTTTGTACTACTTTGCAAATGATTAAGTACAGCTAGCCATCTTTTAGCACAGTTTAAGGGTGGGAGATGTATTGAAAATTTACTGATATCGAGTTTTGCAACGAGTTTACAGCTTTTAGAATGTAATCTGAGTTTCAAGAAATGAGCCAAACCGATGGAGGAAAAACTGTAATGTAAATCGAAGGTATATTTGTAACATGTAAACTTGTACCTTCCCACAGGCGACACAACACTGTTGCAGAATTATACAGTCTCTCTTTCTGGGCTCCTTAGACACTGTTCACCCTCTTACTTTGTTCAGATTTGATCTTTCAAAGGAAAAGTAGCATTAACCATAGCCCACTGTGTTTTACAGCTATAAAGTAAAGTGTGACACCGTGGGTCCTGTCAATATGCCTCCGACTGATCATACACCATGGAGACTTGGCCACAAGAATATCCCTTAGTCAGCAAACATGGCTTTCACCCTGGAGGTTGTGGGATCAAATCCTGCCCAGGCCCTCCTTCGCCTCCTTTGAGGCGATGGTGGAGAGGAAAAATCTTAAAGTGTGTCTGCCTCACGAACCAAAGCTGGGAGCTGCTTCCATAAGAGAGAGGCCTGATAGCTGAAGGCTCTGCCTCCCAGTCGACTTTTAGAGACTCTGGGAACCACCAGTAGACCTGCAGTCTGAGAGCCAAGTGTTCTTTTGTTCTCATAAGGAACTATGAGGTCTGTGATATACACTGGATCTTGGTTGTGGAGAGCTTTGAGAAGAAGGATTTTAAACTCTATCCTGGATTTAACAGGAAGCCAATGAAGAGAAGCTAGAACTGGAGAAATATGATTTCTCCTGCTGGTTCTCATCAGAACCCTGGCTGCATTATTTTGGATCAGCTGGAGACTTTTCAGGGTATATTTAGGACAGCCCACCAGTAAGGAATTACAATAAACCAGTCTTCAAGTAACAAAAACACGGACTAGTTTTCCTGCATCACTGTGAGATAGGATGTTCCTAATTTTGGCAATATTACGAAGGTGGAAGAAGGCAGTTCTAGAAACCTGTTATATGTTGTAATCTAACAAACCGATCAGTTTCATCAGGCTTCATGGATAAGCAGATCTGAGTATAGTCTCCAATAGCAACGGACATTGATACCATGCTGTTGAATTCTATTATCCAAGGGAAGCATGTACAAGTGAAGAGTATTGGTCCGAGTACAAAATCCTGAGGAACTCCATGACTTACTCGGGTGTGTGAGGAGGACTCATTAATAAAATGAACAAACTGATATATTTCTGATAAATATGACTTAAACCAGCATAATGCTGTTCCTTTAATTCCAATAACATGTTCAAGCCTCTGTAGCAGAATTTTGTGATCAATGAATGATCACTGAGATCTAACAGCGTAAGTGTAGGTAGGAGTCCTTTATCTGAGACCTTGAGAAGATTGCTGGTAACCTTAACTAATGCTTTATCTGTGCAATGATGAGCTCTAAATCCTCACTGAAATTCTTTAAACAGGTTATTTCTCCTAAAATATGCACATAGTTAGTTGAAATTATTATAATGTTATATATATTATTATTATTATAACGTTAGCAGCGTTAGCTTCCCAAAATAATTTGTGAACTTCCGGAAGGTGGTTTTTCAGATGATATCAAGATGGTGGTTTAGAAGGAATTTATGCAGACTCTTCCTCACATGCGACTGTAATACTGTAATACTATTCCCAGTTTACAGAAGCTGAGAGCAACATGAATGACCTGGTGTCCAAGTACCAGCAGTACCAGGACGCCACAGCTGAGGAGGAGCTGGCTTCAATTTGTAGTCAGTACAAATTACTTTTTTAAAATGTTCTGAATTCCTGGCCCATTATTCACTGTTCAAGCTTACCACTTTTACTATTCGTATTAAAAGTTCATGAGCATCAGTCATCTCCCGTCGTGCTATTTTTACTAAATTCATTTACAGTATAATTAATACAAGCATATTGATTAGATCAGCGATGCACCCACTCAAAGTTTTATGTAATGTTGACGGTGAAATTTGGCCAAAAATTTACAAATGCGTTAAAAAAATGGAGGCAACTTTCAGGGCTGTGGTGCAGGCTGTAGGCTCAGGGCCTATTGTCCCATATTAGCTCTTTGTTTGGTTGGTCTAAACACAGTCCACATTTCCACCGTGGGATGGTCCATCCCATATGATTCGAAGTCCAGAGAAGTTGGCACCATGAAATTTGTTTGCAGCTTTTTTTCCTTTTTTTGCACAGTGAAGTTTGGGGTGTTATTGTTAATAAATGTCATATGATACTGCTTGAAAAGGGTGCAAAGGTTTCCTCAATTATCACATGCCCATGCGGGTCTATCAGGTACTGGTGGTGAATGATGGTTCCACATGCAGTGCCGTTTGAGAGATCAGAGATTCTAGGTGAGAGTTTCCTGATTAAGATGACTGTGGAGTGCATTGGAGTACTGGGAACCTATTGTCATGTTGAAGATGATCTGAGCTTTGTTACAATATTTAGACCAAGTTGACCAACAAAAGGAGCTGTTATACTTCACAATTCTTAGATTAATCACTAATTTAACCCTAGCTTTCTTGTAAAGTGCACTAAGGGGATTAATTCCTGTAATTGTATTCAGCAGAGTTTACCATAGCAGGTAAGTATAAGTCCAGTTACTTAGTAAAGATTATATAGAATATGTTTTAGAGATATGATTATTAGATTCCTTGTGTCTAACTCAGCAGTCACCTTGTTGACATATAGTACCAACATACATTTTGGTGTATGCATGCATATGTGTATTAAATGCCATAGTTCAAAATAATATTTCAATATAAATAAAATAAA